>CAJNOL010001799.1:14046-53944 GCA_905250125.1 Rotaria sordida
GTGAAACAGTGTAAATAAAAATGAAATTGATCAGTGGGTATTTTACCCATAAGAGCTTATGTTAATAGATGACAATCTTTAAGAAGCTCGAGTACTCGCGAGTAATAGAGCAGAAGTTGGGCTGAGCCATCAAAAAGTGATCCGATATTGAGTCTTATTTGAAATGAATATTGGAGTTCTTGTTTTTTTTTTAGTGTCTAACTGTAAGTAAAAATGCTGAGAAATATCCAATGATTGTTTTATTACAATATTAAACTAATGAGCACTTTCGAAATTTTGATACTATGATTGGTCTTTTTTGTTTTTTCAATAAAAATAAAATCTTACTTTTCAAAAACTTTTGCAATATATGGTAAATGCATTTCTAATGAATGTTCATCAGAATCTTGTTGTTTATTCATAAGAGAAAAAAGACCTGTTTTATAAAGTTCATTTGTTATTTGTGTATCAACTTTAATATCATATAATGGTGTTTCATAATGTGTATGATTAGTTAATGCACATGTATTTAAACTATAATGATGTGATGGACCTAAAAGAAATACACGATCAATATCAGATGGATCAATACATTTATATGCATATGCAGCTGTTGGTCCACTATAACTATATCCGGCATGTGGTGCAATAATAGCTCGAGTTTTTAATCGATTATTTGTATTATTATTAGCTTCTGTAAGCCATGTTGATAATTGTTGATCAAGATAATTTCCATCCGATTCATACCAACTTCCAGCATGTGATGCTTCACGAATTGAAGTTGTTGACATCTGAAAAATAAATATTTGATTTTGATGAATTTTTTTTTTTTGAAAATTTTTATTATTGAAAAAAAAAGCCAAAGTCCGAAATACATAGAAAAATCATATTTTATTTGTTTGTGAAAAAATCGATAAATTACTTATAAATTCATCTAATTTTTCAATAAATATTTCTTGATCATTATTTATTATATCTAATGCCGAATAACGAGGATTTTTTACAATATAATTGACAAATATCTATTAAAAGAATAAATAAAAAATTTTTTTTTGTATTCATTTCATTTTAAAAATATACTTACTGTACTATATAATTGATGTAAAATATGACGAATATTGTCAACATTATTATCTGTATTTAATATAAATTTTAATCCTGTTGGCGTTTCATAATAATGAAGTTTATAACAATTTGTTTTAAAACTTACAAAACCATCTTTTCTATAAATAAATAAAAAAACAAAAACAATAAAGAATTTATTTATTTAGAAAATAAAAAACAAATAAATCTATGTTACAAATCTGTAGGTGTTAGCCGTTGTACAAAAGATTTCACTGAATATATAAAACCATTCATTAATTTAAATTCCTAATAAAAAAAAAAACATAACACAATATATTTATTAATTTATTCATCAAAAATTTGATTCATGTAAATATACATAAAAGTTCTCGAAATTGATTTTTGCATTAATTGTCAAACTCCGAACAAATTTCTTTTCGAAAGTGTTCCTTTTATTCGATAGATAGATATATTCTCTTTCGGATAAAAAAAAGGGATTTTGTATTCGATCCTCAATATCAAAGCAATTTGAGTTTTCTAGAAAACATTGCCTAAGATTTTGAGAGCCTCAAAAACGAAATAAAATTAAAAAATCTTTTCCTTCATCTCAATCAATAAGGAATTCTCTTTGAAATGAGAACAGTTCGAATGCTGTAACTTAATATACATTGAAAACACATTTGAACGCGTAAAAGTGCTATTTTATACTATGACTTCTGAACAGTAACGTAAGAAATTTTCATAGAAACCCTATGGATCGTATCAAAAATTGATTTCGGAGTGGGGTGGAAGACCTTAATGTTTAGTTAAATAATTAAAATAAGTCTTTTAGTTCTATGATATGACAGATTTCGATCGTTTCACAGTTGAACATATAAAGATTAGAATAATAATTAAAACTAATTAATATAATGTTTTCTAGATTTAAAATAATAACTATAAAATTCATAGGCATTATGAATATAGAACAAAGTGTTGAAAAAACTCGATCAAAAAAAAAGAACATTCATAATTAAAAAAACAATTCAAGCAATTTACATAAGTTTCATTTTATATATAGTCGTTATGATCAAATTCGAATTAACTTTTTTTTGAAATACGATCTAAAAGAAATGTTGAAGTGTATATAGAGTTTCTTTTGAAATGATTTTTAATATTATTATTGATTCATATTTTTATTTCAATGTGAGCTTACATACTATGTCTAATGTTTGGTTTATTGATTAAAATGAGAATCATTTCATTAGAGAGAAAGAAAAAAAAAACATTCTTTCTAATATTATTGTTTACCAATATTTCTAATAAAGTTTCACATATTTCATCACGAGTTAGTAAATCTTTATTGAATATATTGTACTATACATAGCTAGCTTTTGAATAACGTGTATTCCATCATCATTTGCAATATAGAACAACCATTCGAAAAAGATTGCATAACGCATCCGAATACAAGATCAAAGATATCATAAATTTCATTGATGTTTTCTTCAATGATAATATATTAGACACATTTGATGAAGTTTTTCCAATATCTAACTTATAGTTTAAACTGAAATTTAGATATCACTAGGGATGTGCAGTTTCGGTGAAAACAGTGAAATACTGACAGTGATGTCACTGCACTGAGCGCACTGACTGCACTGACACACTGACATTGGTGTTCACCGAACCAGTGCATACACTGACACTGACTACACTGTCTGCACCGACATTGGTGTTCACTGAGTCAGTACATACACTGACACTGGCTGCACTGTTCCACTGTCTGCACCGGCATTGGTGTTCACTGAGTCAATGGAAATCTATATTAATACATCAATGTTTCATTCTACGTCAGTGCAACAAAGTGCAGTCAGTGTATCCATTGGTTCAGTGAACACCAATGTCAGTGCAGCCAGTAGAGCCAGTGCAGTCACTGTCAGTATATACACTGGTTCGGTGAACACCAATGTCGGCGCAGACAGTGGTCAGTATACTGAAACTGCACATCCCTAGATATCACTAACACTATTATAATTATGACGCTAATGAGTACAAATATTTTATCAGACATAAGTTCAATGAAACTTTGAAGAGAATGCTATGTAAATACTTATTTAAAAAAAACTGACCAAGAACTAATGATGTTCATCTTTCGACTGAACTTTTAGAAAACACTGTATGAAAATAGATAGTATACAATTTGAAAAATACATTAGAACAAGATGTTAGGATTCTTCGCAGTTGAATCCTAATCCCATAGTCGAACTTTAAATATTGATGTTTTTAATTATAGTGAAGTAGGATAGGTATAGTTTTTAATCTATTGTTAAATAACCATCTTTCTGAATAATGCATATTCTAATTCATCAATTAATATTTTGTATGTTCATATTAAGATTATTGAATGTAGAAACATCTAGTCTAAATTTTATTATTATTTGAAATTGAAAAAATTTTTATATTTCTTAATAAAATAATTTATCTATATTATTTAATAAACTAAAATAACTTACTTCTTCTTGTGTCATTTTTATTTGTCTTCTTCGTAACCATTCACGATAGAATAGACATTGTCCATTTCGATTGAAAATATATAAATTATAAACAACCATCTAAAAATGTTCGGTTTTGAATATTTTTTTTTTCTTTTTTAAAAGAGCAAAAAAAAAACGTTAAAACTTTATTTCTGGTTTTCAAAATCTCGCAAACATCATATAAATGTTTAACAAAACAGAAAAACAAAAATAAAGTCTGCAAGAGTATTATCGAATACAAGGTCAAAGAAAAATAATAATAATAATAAACTATAAGATATAATTAATAGTCATCACCTCGACTAACAACTTCTTTGCATGTAGGTCTTAATATAATTGTATGTTCGAATTGTGCTGTATAACAACCTTTTATATCACATAATGGTGGATATGGATTAACAACATCAGCATCAACAAGACTTTTTAATGAAAGTAAATATTTACTTTCACCTAAACGGTCTAACCATCGGCGACAAAAAGCTAATGTACCAAAATTTTTTGTTATTGTATTATATAATTGTTTAGCTTTAGCATTTCTAATAAAATAAAATATAATAAATAAAAATTTATTTTGCTCAATATTTTACCTAACAGATACTTGTTCAGCATCAAAATTTTTCATATAATGTGATACTTCCATATCATCATGTACAAGACCTTTACCTGTACTACCGAATGTTTCAATAGCATAAATTTCACCTTCCTACAAAATTTTTTTAATAAATATAAAAAATAAATAAATTTTGTTTATTTTTATTAAATTACCTCCATACGAGTTCCTTCACCACCTTTAACAATAGGAACTGATTTACCAGCATGAATATGATATTGTCCAATAAGATGACCTTGTAGATTACGAATAGATTTAACTATATAAAAAAAAACAACAACAACAAATGAATATTTTTAGTTTTTTAAAATATGACAGAATATGTAATCAGATGTTTCTAGGAGATTAATATTGTGATGGCAGATAGCAATTATAATATAGGTGATTTTGAGGGATATTCCACGCTCTCTTCCCAATTTTGGTGACCTCAGAATACCCTTGTCAAGGTCTATTATGCACCATTGAGTTGTCAATAGGTAATGTAACCTCAGAGGTACGTAATGGAACTTAATAATAACGGGTGGACCTGAATATATGGTCGCGTTGTTGTATTTTTAATCATCTAATACGTTTTATTAAAAAACAAAATAGAGAAGCTCTACAATATACAGTACAAAGTTTATTTTGTATATACATCTTTAATTATCAAAATAGATAAAATTAAATTTCGATGCTGTGAAAAAGTTATTTTTTATTTAGTACACGACGAATTCCTTTTTGTTACATTCTGATGTTATTTGTAAAAGGAACATACGAACTTCAATAATAACAAATTACATCTGTGTGTATCAATTAATAAAAAAATCTGAAGACCTACGAAAAGTACTTATATGCGAATGATTAGTAATAATATGACATCGTTAAACAATTACAAAATGTGATCAAATGGAATAAACTTAAAACCCAATGATTCATTAACATCTTGTAGTATATTTTATTTTGATAAAATGTATTAGACAATGAAAAAATGTAATACAAAATGCGACCATTTATTCTGGCTACCTGCAAATTACTTTTTAAACAAAATAGAATTTCGGATTTATACTATTTGATATTACAGCGCTGCTCTCCTGAAAAAATATTAATATGCGCTCTCTAAGTAGGATCTTTGCAACACATATCAATGCGATCGAGGGTGAACTTTCTAATATCTACTCTATGATTATCAGATCGTTTTGAAAATTTTTTGAGTATTACAGTTATATATGACCTTGAAGAAGAATGCAAGTCAACATTAACAACTTCTGTATGACGTCAATACAACATTTATTGACTTTACAAAGTAAATTAGTTTGTATCTGAAATAGGAAAGAATAAAACTTACAATGCAAATAATTTCTATTATGAAGTCTGTTTTATGGACGAGGAATTGTTTTTTGTTTTTCTTAAGATTGACATTAGTCTCAAATGAGAAAGAAACTCTTACTATGACGAAGATCTATCACTTCCGACTTTTATTCATCGTGAAGATCGAGTTTTGTGATTATAAATAGCTCCACTCCCAAAGAGAAAATCTAATCTCGATTCATAATCTTTTTCACTTAAGAAATTTAGCATAAAATATGAAATACTAATATGATTTTGAAATTAATATTGATATTATTAAGATAGAGCACTAATGTTTCGATCTTATTATAACGAATAGGTCTTCATATTTTGTTAATATCTCGCTCACTTTTCATGTTACAGACTTTCTTTCAATATCAATAGATGCGTCATGAACTTCACCTAGGTTTGATGAATAAAACGCAGAACAAATAATAATGTGCATCGCCAATTTGAGACTAACTAACAAGTTTAGCGTATTTTGCTTATTTTTCAATATCTAAGATTTCTGTAAAAATCGTCATTTGTTTCTTTTTAAAATATACAAAAAATGTAGGTTTATAATTAAAAATTCTTATCGATTTAGCAAAAAACATTATTTCGTAATACCAACAATCTAAATGCTAAAACAGAAAAATTTTCTTCTTACATACTTGGAAAAAGTTTTCCATCAAGTTCAAGTTCATGACTTTCCATTACTTCTTGAATTGCTTCACCAACATCACATAAACGTACATCAATACCTGCTGTCTATAAAAGAGAATAAAACATAAAAAATTTTCGAATAAAAAAACAAAACAAAATACTTGTATTCCTGTATTTGTTGCTTCTCGAACAGCTTTAAGTAATTGATCATATTTTGGATTAAATGCAAGTGTCCATGCACAATCAATAATTCGACCATTAATATGTGTACCAAAATCAATTTTACATACATCATCATGTTGAAGTATTGTATTATCACCATTATTTGGTGTATAATGAGCAGCACAATTATTTAATGAACAACCTTTTAAAATAGAATATTTTAATACAATTAAAAATTAAATCAATTTTCTTCTTTTCATATTTTCAAAAATATTATACATAGCGAAAGTAGTATGAAAATAATGAATTTTTTGCATTGATTCATTTTGATGATAGCTATTTATGATGAGCTGATGATCACATTTGATTCAGAAATTTCATATCCAAAGTTTTATTGTTTGTTGAATCCACAAAAACATGTAAATATTAACTGCGAACTGTCTTAACTTTATAAGATAAATATAGTATAC
Organism: Rotaria sordida; assembly: GCA_905250125.1. Lineage (NCBI taxonomy): Eukaryota > Metazoa > Rotifera > Eurotatoria > Philodinida > Philodinidae > Rotaria > Rotaria sordida. The sequence continues at coordinate 20,820 of CAJNOL010001799.1, forward strand.
GTAGAGGTGTAAGCAAAGCGCCTGAACCACCGCATATTTTGGACATTCAAGATCAGTTTTCGTGAATGTTCTTACCAAAAAAAAAAAATCTGCTTTTTGTAATTTAGAATTGATTAAAATAAAATGACTGATTTTAATCTATTTTATCAGTATTGTTTGGTATAATAGCCCGTAGTATGACATATGTATCAAAGAGTTCGAGCATTGTATTTACCATTTGCTGAGCCAAGAAGTCTAAGAAACTAATCAAAAATTTTAATTTCTCAATAAAAACACATTTTACAATAACCGTAATTAAAATCGATCAGAAATTGAATAATCTGATTTTAAACTAAAATGACATTTTTTTTCCCAGTTTTATACTAACCACTTCTCTATTAGCATTTTCTACCTTTTTCATTTCAAAATCTCTTGAAAACAAGAATCATGGAAAACCTTGAGCCACCGTCGATCAATTCATCGACTTACATCTCTAACTATAAGATGTAATACTTTTCATACTTTCTCATTATGTATAATATATTTGAAAATAAATGAAGTACAAAAGAAAAATAATTTTTACCTGTTGGAAATGCTAAACCAGCTTCAAGACCTTTTTCTTTAATTAATTTTCTATTCATATTTTCTAATCGTTCACTATTTAGAAAAAACAAAAAAGGTAAATTATAATAAAATTATAAAAATCATACCAAATATCAATCATTTTCATGCCAGGTTCAATCCAACTCATAACCCATTTTCTTGTTTGTCTATGACATTCAGCTGCTTGACGTAATTCACGATAGAGTTCTATTTGAGTCATATCAAGCATACGTTTTTCTTCATTTGTCATACGATTAATAGCAAGTAATCTAATCATTTAAATAATAAAAAATGATTATTTTTCTAATATGTTTTTTACCCATCTGTTGATGGATTTTTTGGTGTTGGATGTGAAAGAATTTGTCCTTCAGGATAATTTCCATCTGGATATAATTCACAAATAGGTATTGATGGAGGATTTGTTTGTTGAGGACTAGATGTAGTTGTAGAAATACCATTTGCTACAGGTGTTGTAGCTGTAAAACAAAAAATAATCTTTTGTTATAAAAAAAAATAAATGATATATGTACTTTTTTTCTTTTTTTTATTTTTCTTTTTAGTAGTAGATTTTGTTTCATCACCTTCACCAACTACTTCTTCTTCTTCTTCTTTTTCATTATCTGAATAGAAAATTAATATTTTTAAAATTTCCAAAATATAGACGAAAAAAAAGGAAAATCAATTCTTTATAAATACCATCTTGTTGAATAGATAATGTTGATATTGCTTGTGTTCCGTTTTGAACTGGATCAATTTCTGTATTATTATCATTTGTAGTATTTTGACCTTGAATATTTATTAAATAAAAAAAGGATCTTTGTTGTTTTTTTTGCTTAGTTGGAATAATTCATTTTACCTTTGCTTTTCTTCTTTTTTTTTCGTTTCTTTTTTGTTTTTGTTACTGATTGATCATCTACTTTACCATTTTCATCTATTTCATCATCTTCTGAATTTTCAATATCATTTTGTATTTGTTCTTCTTCGAGAAGATTATTTGATGCCATATATTCAAAAAAATGTTTTATTTATATATTCGAAACTTATATCTCAATAATGCAATCACACACACACACAAACTTTTTAACTAATAACAAACAAACCAATAAGAAAATTAATCATTGCCTTTTTTAAGATGTTTTTATTAGATGTCACTACAATAGTTGATTATTTTCTTCGAGAAACATAATCGATGATTAATGTATAAATTCGATTACACTATGATAAATAGACAAAAGAAACATATTTACGAGTCATTGTTATATAGATAAATATACTATGCATATTTGAATATTATCAAAAGTATATATTGTTTTTTAAGTTTGGTTTTCGTCAAAAAAGATGAATTCGAAGAAATCTTCCTACTGTCCCCTTTGCCTCATATATAATGAATATAAATGATGAATTTTAACAGTTTATAATATAATATTCTTTTTTCAGATACTTGAACCAGTTTATTAATATAAAAACAAAAACAATGGGGCAATATATTACAACACATGATTTTTATCATTCATATACTGATGAACCACATGCAACACGTCGAAAAGAAATGCTTAGTAAGTTAAAATAGATGAAATAGTATTCTAGTTTGAAAAATAATCTAAGAATATGATCGAAGATTTTGTCGTATTGTTTTTTTATTCTAGAAAAATATCCTGAAATAAAACAATTAATGGGTCATAATTGGCGTATGGCAATACAAGTTGTTATATCTGTATTCATACAAATAATTGTTGCAATACTTTTACGAGATTCATCATGGTTAAAATTAATTTTTATTGGTTATATTGTTGGTGGTACAATAAATCATACATTATCTTTAGCTTTACATGAATTAACTCATAATTTAGCATTTGGTCATGCACGACCATATTGTAATCGTTTATTAGGTTTTTTTGCTAATTTACCATTAGGTGTACCAGCATCGATTACATTTAAAAAATATCATCTTGATCATCATAGGTAAATTGAATTTTTGAAATACGAAAAAAACAACAACAAAAAAATTTTTTTTTTGTTTTTTCATTTATTTAGATTTCAAGGTGATGAAATGTATGATACAGATATTCCAACATATCTTGAAGTATATTTATTTTCATCACGTATTGGAAAATTTTTCTTTTTACTTATAATGCCATTTATTTATACATTACGACCTGTATTTATTTTTCCAAAACCAATACATATTTTAGAAATAATTAATTTAATTATTATATTAATATTTGATGGAATAATGTTTTATTTTTTTGGTTATAAAACAACAGCATATTTTATCTTAAGTACTATACTTGGTTTATCAATTCATCCTATATCAGGACATTTTATTGCTGAACATTATGTTTTTAAACAAGGATATGAAACTTATTCATATTATGGACCATTAAATGCTATTACATATAATGTTGGATATCATAATGAACGTAAAGAAATTATAATATTCGAATAATTTAATTGTTTTTATTTGAATCATTTTTTAGATCATGATTTTCCATATATACCAGGTCGAAATTTACCAAAAATTCGAAAAATTGCTCCTGAATATTATGATAATTTACCATGTTATACAAGGTAAAAATTTCTTTTCTTTATCTATATATAAAAGAATAAATGTTAGATTTGATCAATAACATTTTAAAGAATTTTCCTATCTTCTTTGATGGAAAGATTTTTCATTTTGTTTTCTACTGTATAGGTTTTTTTCGGCTAAAGGAGGTGTACAGGCATTTCTTGACAAAGCAGAGCAATTTTTAGGCATTGTGATACCTAGAAGGAAACATTTAAAAAAATTTTTGTATGAACTGTTTTCAAAAGGAAAAGGATCCTCTTAATGTACAAAAACTTAGACATATTTTGGGGAAGTAGAGATTTTTAAAATTGAACATTTTTTCTGATCTCTCTAGGTCATATTTAGTAAGGGAAATCTTCTATCAAAAGTATTTTATCGATTCTCTTGTGAATAAGAAAGTAGTGATTGTGTGATGAAAAGCATTTTGAGAACTTATTTTTATGCAATACTGTGTACGAATATAATTTTAGAAAAGGATTTTTCGATAAAATTTATATATTTATCTCAAAAACAAAAAAAAAACTTTCTTAGACTCCTATTGAATTATAACAGGTTTGCGTGAGTTGCAATATCAATAAACAAAAAGTTGCCAACTACGTATATAGATAATAGTCAGAATCTTTGTGTTCTTTTTTTGCGAAGAATTAGATAAATATACGATTCGTTAAGTGAAAAAAGGACGGAGTTGACTTTGCACTAGTAAAATTGATTCTTTATCAGTGGACTGTTACACTGACACAATGATATACATATTTGAGAGGACTTAGTTATTAGATTGCGCAGTATACTAAAATAATATTGCCTAACGACAAACATCGCCATACAATAGTCAATATTTCTCTATCGTGTATATAAGTGATGTTTTTGAAAGAGTGAAATTAATTATCTTTGAAACTATATATATGATGAGTATCTTTTATTTTTCAAATAAGCCAATTTTACTATCCAATTCATCTGTGCTCTTTCGAAAGAAGAAAGGTGTTATTAAATTTGATGTTTATGACGATATCTTTAAATGTTTGCCATTATCGAAAGGCAAATCGTCTGGCATGTTTTCATCGGATTGGATGAAATTAAATGATTATTGACCCATCCTCTTTGCACTCTTTTCTTCCATGAACAAATGGCAAATTTCCTCAAATATGATATAGTGTGAAATTAAAAAAAGAAATTCTTTATTTGTTCAAACTCTAGCTTTTTTTTTTAACTTGATCAATTTATTTCTAGTCCATTTCTGATTTTAATCGTAACATATATATTGATAGATGTTGCATATATTCAAAAAGTTCTTTTATAAATTTCTGGACTTCAAGATTGAGTCTAAGAAAACAATATCACAAATTGCTTTTATCAAAGTTTCAATTGGTATTGAACAAAAAATTTAATTTAATTGAACTTCCGATACTGACTAACACCCACCGAATTGGTTCTAGACCATCCTGGATGTGAGTTCAAAACACTCGAAACCGATGGGATCTAGTCCTGTGAGAAATGTTCAGGGTGCCTTAGTCACCGAAACGAAGTATTTCCCATCTTCGGGGGCGAACTATTCAATTCGAATTAGAAAATTTCATTAAGAGTATTAATGTGTGGGTCCGAAATCTTTGACCCGGCAAAGTCTAGTGCTAGAACAGATCAATCAAACATTTGTTTTGTCATTAAATTTAATTCAAAATATTCTAAAACATCTATTATAACATTTTATATTTGCTTAGTTGGACCAAAGTACTCTACGATTTTGTCATGAATGATAATGTTGGTCCTTGGGCACGAGTTGTACGATCGACAAAATCTGGACGTGATGGTGTAGTAAGTCAACAAGAGTATGAACTCAAATTGAAAACAATTGTTAAAGAAGCTCACAAACGTGATTAACATGGAAATATTCAAATCTTCTATTTTTCTTTCTTGAACTTCATATAGTCATCAGAACTAGAATGGTCTATAATAAATAATCTTATTATTGATGTTTCCAGCATAGGTAGAGCTCTAAAATTTGCATGATAGTCAGTGCTTGATCTTTTTTGTTTTTGTTTTTGTCTTTTCTTCTGTTGTGTCAGATTCTCTTTTGTTCATGTTGCATTCATTTTCTAATTTCTCATATCTAATCGTAGAACTTAATCAAAAAACAAAAGCGCAATGTTATGTTATGTTATTTGTTTTTCTTTACATTATTTTTGTCATTAGTATTGTTCGATTATATTACGTATTGCATGATTTCAAACTCTATATATGTATCAAGTCTTCCACTTTGTTTTTTTCCCTCTTGTGCTAGCCGCCCTATTGTTATTTATATGCTGATATAGCGAACAAAATAAAATTCATGAGATATTCGTGCTGCAGAAGAATAAAACAAAAAAACAAATTTGTGAACAAAGCTTTATTGGCACAATAACAGGGACAATTCTAGTGAAATAAGAAAGCAAGAAAGTACACTCGTATATACGGACGGAAAAGTATGACAAAATGACAGATTGACAAAAAAACAAAGCACGCACGTATGCTTAGCTCTATATTTTTTTGAAAATTCCTTAATAATGGAATGTAACATAGACACCTTTAAAAAGCTTTTCTTCAGATAACTCAGAGAAAAATAATCAATCATATATGCAAAGGACAATATTTTTTTTTCTAAAGTCTATTGATTTAGGCCTACTTTAAAATCAATTTGATACTAGAAAATATTTGTTCGTATAAGTAATCATATGATGAATATTTTGTTTTTTTACATTAACTTACAAAAACGAAAAAAAAATATAAAATAAATTTGTTTTAGGATAATGAAAAAAAAAACAGAAAAGAAAAAAATGTAATGGATTATGTTCTAATAATAGTTATAATTGATTTAATAGATACTACGCAATTGACTTTAAATTTAGAACATGAATTCAAGTTGGCTTTGAATTCAGGTTTTTATTTTTTGTTTTTCTTTTTTTTTGGTAAAATAATATCGTCCTTTACATAAAAAAATATAATCTCTGAGATTTCTTCATTACCAACGAAAAACACATGGTGTTTGTTTAGAATAAGAAATTTTAACGAGAACACAACAAAAACATAAAAACAGATGCGCTTAGGTGTTTTTTTTTTTTTTTCTTTTTCTATTTATTACATTATTCATTTTTTGAATGATATCCATTGGTAGTTACTGTTGATATTTGTTCACTATTTGAAGATATTCTTGTATGTTGTTTATTGGAATGTTTTTTCATATAAATTAATTTTCTTTCTTCTTTTGATAAATGTGTTGAATGTGTATTATTATTATTATCAATAACGTCATGAAGTACTTCATTGACTTTTGATTTATTTTTTAAATCAATAGCATTATTTAATTTTAATGCATCTGAACGTATTGTACGACGAATACGAGATTGTGGTCCTAATCTTGGATCGCGAATAAAATCATAAAGTACTTTTACCCAAGAATAATGACATGGTCTGTTATCATAATAGTCTGGTGCAATTTTTTTTAACTATTTAAATAAAAAAAGAAAATAATAGTAATAATAAAATTTTAAAGAAAAATTATTTAAAATCTTTTTACCTTTGGTAATGAGTAACCAGGAATGTTAGGAAAATCATGATCTATTAAAAATAACAATAAAAACAAAAAAATTCTATAAAGAAAGAAAAACATAAAACTAAAAATTCTTACGTTCATTATGATAACCAACATTAAATGTTAAATAATTTAATGGTCCATAATATGAATAAGTTTCATATCCTTCAACAAATGTATAATGTTCTAAAATAAAGAAAATTAAAATAATATTGAAAATATTCAATTAATTAATCTTACCAGATAAAAAATGTCCAGAAATTGGATGAGCACCAAGACCAAGAACTGTACCAAAAAATAAATAAGCCAATGATTTAAATCCAAGAAAATAAAAAATTATAAAATCAAATATAAGTTCAATGACAAGATTAATTGCTTCAAGTAATGTTACTGGCTTAGGCACACGTACAAGTGGTCGTATAGAATAAAGTAATGGTTGTACAACAATATAAAAAAGCTTTCCAATAGATGTTTGAAATAGCCATATTTCAAAATATGTTGGTAAATCTGGATCTAACATATCATCACCTTGAAATCTAATTAAAAAAGAAAAAGAATTTATATTTATCTTATTCAAAATCAAAAAACGAAACTTACTTATGATGATCAATATGATATTTTTTAAATGTCACAGATGATGGTATACCTAATGGTAAATTTGCTATATATCCAAGTATTCGATTAGCCATTGGTCTATGATTACCAAATGCTAAATTGTGACCAACTAAAATTTTTAAAAAGAAATAAAAACTATTTTTAATTATTTATGTTGTTTTATTTTCTAATACGTTCATACTTTCATGAAAACTAATCGAAAGCGAATGATTAAGTGTACCACTGATAATATATGTTAAAAGCCATACATATTTCCATTCAAGATCGCGAACTAAAATAGCCATAATGATTTGAATAAGTACAGTAATAACAACTTGAACAGCGATACGCCAATCATGGCCCATAAGTTGTTTAATTTCAGGATATTTTTCTATAATAATAAAGAATATTTTGTTTTTCATTTTTTTTTAAAAAATGATTATTATAAATTAATACATACGTAACATTTCTTTTCGACGTGTTGTATGTGGCTCATCAGTGTAAACCCATTGAAATTCAGAACGTGAAATACGGCCACCCATTACAATAATTAAATTCTAATAAATAAAAAACACCTAAAAACGCAATAGAATAGATAAGTAAAATTTATGGACATTTATATAACTTCTATGATTCATCATGTGCGTACACAGTAATGATAGCCCCTATCTTACATTTATTCCAGCGCCCCTACAATCTTGTCACTCTTATGATAAATAAATATCTTTTAAGATTAAAAAAAAAAAGAAGAAGAATAGGACAAAGTCTTTTTATTGACGATCTAACATCTTACTTTTTGTTTTAACTGCGCATTCAATCATTTAACGTATTCGTGAACGAAAGAAAAAAAAACGCTCCTCTACCCAACAGATTCAGTGAACTGGAACAGAGCATTTATTAATATAGATTGTTACTATGACGAATGTGGAATGTGTATTAAAGAAGAACGTCTTAGAAATTTCGAATACGTAATAAAAATTCACAATTGTTGATCAAATAATGATGAGGGAGTTGAAATTGATTTAGAGAGACTTTTTCACAAAAAAAAAAGAAAAAAAGAAAGAAAAAGAAGCTTTGTTTCACCCTCTCTATCAATAGAACAACAGGGTTTGATAGTTTCTTGCATTATTACATCGTTCTTTTTTTTTTCCTATGAAAGATGAAGAACATAAAAGTCTGGCATCGTATGATTTCTTTTTTCTTTCTTTTCTTTCAAATGGCTCAACACAAGTCATGTCTACCACAATTGGCTTTGCATAGAAAAACAAAAGACATATCTCATGCATTGTATTAACATTTATATAAATTTCAAAGCTATCTGCATTTTATATTTGCTCACTTTTTCTAAATCCTTCATTATATGAAACCCGATACACACGACGTCTAATTTGAATATATTTCTGTTTAAAAAAAAAAAGAAAAAAGAACGCCAGTAAAAATATATTGATACTTTGATCTTTATTGTATTATCATACACAAAAAAAAAAGGAACAAAGGCTCTATTGTATATAGTACAAAAGTACAAATGATTAAACATAGATTTAAGTATATTCAGAGTGTGAATCACAATACAAACCTGCTTTAGGTTTGCCACTATCATGATCCTGTATGTCTTTTTTCTACTGCTCTTTTTTATCATTATTGTTGCTGTCTCTCTTTTTTTTTTATTCTCTGCATGTTTTTTCACTATGCTTTTACACATTATACAACTTTCTGTTACCTGATATAACTGACAAAATAGAGAACGAGAGAAAGAACATGACCAGAGTCATAAAATGACGACAATTCAAAATTATATATATATACATTCTCTCTTTTCTTTCTTCCTTCCGTTTTTTTTTCTTCTTTTATTTTAGTGACGAACATTACGGTTACATGTCGTCATGACAAATGTTGATTATTTGGCTTTGGTTTCTATTTGTCATCCTACATAGTTGACGACAGCAAACGGGCACCAGTTGGTTTTACATATTGTTTTTTTTTTAATACTAGAATGAAGAAGAAAAGAGATGTGAGAAGAAAAGGAAAAGAAAAAAAAATGTCTATCCAAGGCCAGGTTTTCAGAGCCGATTATCACACATTCAAGGTGATTCAATCTTTAATAAATAATAACAGCTGCTAGATACTTGTCAAAAGAGGAAAAAACTGATATAATAATGATTCATGAACTTATTTATCTTATTGATGCGACATCTTATATTGAAAACATTAATCATAGCACTTCCAATATGACTCTTGTCCTTTCGCCTTTATATTTGAAAACAAAAAATAAAGATACTTTATTAACAAAACGTTCTAATAATAATAGTTTCTTCTTGAATTCAATCTTTAGATTGTAAAAAAAATTACATTCTACATTCATTAAAATCATTATTCTAATTAAAATAGAAATATGTTTTTGTATCTTCGAATTTGATTAATGACAAATGAATAAATTAAAAACATGATACTAAGAATGAATGATGATTAATATTGATATAATTTCAAAAACAAGTCATTTATCTTTGAAAAGTAAATTTATTTAAGTAATGAATATACGTCATATGAAAGCGATTTCGTAATGATAAAAAATTGATATGTATCTAATATCGAGAGTAAACATTTGTAAAATAAATTGAATATAAGATGAATCATTGATTCCTATAAAACGACATTATAAAGTGCGCGCAATGTACGTAGGATTCGGGTGAAGGTTTTTCTTTTTCATTTCTTTCAAATATGATTTTAATAGAGCTTGCCGAACTAGTCATGAATATATACTTTTTCATTTTAAATTAACTATTGTTTAAATCGATGACGGATCAAATATTTTTCAAGGGTAGAGGGGGAAGGAACGGTCATCAGCAAAAATCACATTCGGAGGCTCATTCGAAATAGTGTAAACTTGTTGTTGCTGGAAAAACATTCTTCAATGAAGTAACGACCACTCCTTCGTTATTTATCCAAGAGAAAGAAAAAATTCGAATAACTGAGACATTAGCCTTGATGCGTACAAATTGAGTAATATTTGATAAATTAATATCGAATTAAGAAAATTTTGTCGTCTAATAGTAAACTTGAAAAAAAAAGACCTATTTAGTATTTTTAGATTTTTGTTTTGATTATTTAAAAAAAATTGATGCTTTCATCTTTATAATGACAAAAAAATAGATGCACTAAAAATTCGATAGTAATTAGCAATTTTCATTATCATGATTCAGCGTCAAAGCAAAAACAAAGACCATATTCAGAATCAACACAAGAAAAACAACATTCATTCAGATGCATTTTAGCAAAAACCCGACAAAATCTCTTCAACTCTATTAATTTATTAAGTATAACTCAAAAAAATCAATTTATACGCATCAATGCTAATGTCGCAGTTATTCGAATGCTAAATAATAGTCAAATTAAAATAAAAACCATATATTCATGATCCACTCGTCAAGCTATAGATAATCAACAAAAAAAAAAAAAACCTCGGATCATACTTAACTATATGAAAGTCATTCATATTTTCCAATTAATTTATTTAATTAAGAGATTTCAATCAAATGATTATAATTGTTTAAGAAGAACTAAAGTATATTGAGTTGCTGAAAAGCATCTGAAAGATAAACAATAATAAATTATCCTTGGAAAGTGAGAAAAAATCTATTGCATGACACGTTGATCTATATTCAATAGTAAGGTATAACAAAATAAAATAAATATTCTTTAGTTTTTTCAATATGTGGATTTTATGCATAGAACAATTATAAACTCTTTTATCGAAACGAAACGAAACGATTGATTTGTCAATGTGAGTTTATAATGATTCATTTAAAATAGAACAAGAATAGGTAGATATTCCGAAGTTAAGATAACATAAAGTTAAATTGAGTTATCGCGAATCAATAAATTTTATTACATTTTATCAGACCTCATGAAGTTTACTGTTTCTTTAGTAGATATATAAGTCTATATATAAAATATACCATGTACGATCATTTTATTGAGACATTTTGATTGTTATTGGTTGTTAAATTCGATATCAAGCAAGGTCAAACCTTCTCAATCCTATAGATTAACAGAGATAGCAAGTTTTATGGTGGTTTATAACAAACAAAGGATGTCAATGTATCAAACATTTGCTCAAGAAGACAGAAACAAGTGTTGTGAACATCAAAATCTGCAAGATTTAATTACGGTTGAAAATCCATTTTCTTCCTTTCATTATAAGACGTAACAATTAATTAAGGGTGTGGGTGTGAGTGTGGGTAAATACAGAAAATATTAGTACTTACAACCACACTCCTGATCGAGCTCGTTGATCGGATTTTTTCTAATTCCGGTTGTAACCAACCTTAGGGTGTGGATGTCTGTTTAACTTCACGTTACCCACACTCTTCTGCATATATTCTAATCGATTTATTATTTAGTGAAAGATAAACATGGAAGTTTGATCAAATTCTTCAATACCACACCATCGAACTAGTCTTTCAATTAATCTTAATAGCCAATGAATATTTTCATAACAGAATGAGCTAAATAATGATTATTAATTGATGCATAATTTGATACTAAAACATTATCAATTATAATTGTACCTGATGGTGTTAACGGTGTATAATAACCTTCTTCTATTGTTAAATAAATATTTTGAATTTCTATAAACATATTTTATATGATCATCAAAATGTAGTTGATTAGCAAATAGAGCAGATATTAATTTTGTATTATTTGCTAAGAATATTAAATGATTATGTGATATAAATAAAGATTTTGTAATATTTCTATGATCATCAATTTCTATATTAGTTAATAAAAAACTAAATAAATCATTTCATTTTAAATGAATAAGATCTTCAATAGGTTCATAAATTAATTGATTTTCTTTATTCATAACTAATGCACGTTCACCAATTTCTATATTTGATAAAGATTTCATTAAACCATTTTCGGTTATAACGATATTTCGACCAGGAAAATATTTTGATTCACGTCTATTAGTTACACAAGTATATTGAAGTACAATCATATGTTGAATCATATGGATCAATTTGACTGTTAAGACAACTAAATGATTATATTAAAAAACATAAACAAGCAATAGACAAAATAGATATTTGTATATTGAATGAAAGTATGCAATTAACCGTTGAAATAATCGTGAATAAGAGTGCTAAAGAAAAAACTCCGTCAATGAATAAGACTATTTTTTTTTGGTTTTATTGGACGGTGTGCCAATAATAAGTAAGGGCATGACCTTTCTTCATTTCTATTGGTTTAATAATGTCAAAGCCATCGGTCAATATATGACAAGACGCAGCGTAATGAGCATCTACACCGAGAATTAAAGTCCTTCATCCTATACTCTACTATATCCTACAAGCTTCGCATCCCAACCCTACTCTATCCTGTAGGGTAAGGTTACCCTGCAGAATTCTACCGAGGATAGTGGTAGTGAAATAGAACGGAAGAGTCTCATTTCAGGTGCTTTGTTTATTTTATGTTATAGGCGCGTTGAAATGAAACTAAACAACAATTAATTCTTCAAACGATTTTTTTTACAGAGTTTTTTAAATTAAAATTATTGATGCAGTGCCTATTTATGTCAAGAATAGTTAAGAGTATTAGATTTAAATGAGTTTTCATTTATATCTCATTTTATGCATGATAAAATGATTATTAAGATGCTATTATTTGATCTAAAGTGGTTAACTGCTCATAATATCACTTTCTATAGCTGATCGAATTTTAAATGCAAATTAAAACGAAGAAGGCATGTTGACATTTATCACAATGAAAATTCTGCTAAAGTATATCAACACGAAATTTCGAATTTTTCTTTGCAATGATTTCAAGAACGAAAAAATTGAAAGATATTTGTTCGAATGTAAAAATAAAATTTCAAAAAGAAACAAGAGAAATCTCTTCTCTAATCCTTCAGACAAGGTCGTTTTTACTTAAAAATGACAACAATAAAAAGCAATCTTTTGAAGAGTTTCTTGTTTTCCAAATTCGAGATAGTTAAAACATCAGCAGCATAAAAAAAATCAGCGATCATTTTGATTGAGCAACTAAAATGGTACGTTACAGCTATAAGTATAGTTCATGATAGAAAAATGAATTGTATAGATAATTAAATTGTCATTCAGTAGTATTCTTTAGAAGCATGTTGTTATGTATTGATAGAGTTTTCTTAGTAATGAGAATATTGCAATGTCTACTTTTCAATTCGATCAATTGATTGAAGCATAACTTTTCTAACTACATTGGTAGAAAAACAGATGGTAGTAACAAAATTGTCTTGTTGAAATGAAAAGAGTGGAAAATCAGATCACCAATATAATTTTAACATGGGTCGATGTTTTATTCAAAAACATTTTACGTAGCAATTGATTTCAATCAAAAATATCTTACACTTATATAGATATATATAATGGTTCTATCTAAGCTAGAAAAAATTATTTCGAACATCTATTAATCATAAAAGTTATCAGATCATATCTAAAATTACTACACAAACTATGCTTTTGGCTATGAAACATCTTAATCCACAGAAAAAAAAAATCTTGTTTTTAAAGTAAAATAATTAATCTATCTTTAATGATCATATGTTAAAAATAATAGATTTTCTAAAAAGAAAAATAATGACACTAATTCAAAATTAAGGGTGGATCTGGGTGTGAGCGAGCGAGCGGATGGGTGGGTAGGTATGGGTGTAAGAGCAGAGAGTTGTGGCTGTGAATCTCTTCGTGAACTACTTACACCCACATCCTTAATACACGCGAAGTCCTCAAATCCCCAGATATATTCAATATGCAAGGATTCTTTTTAATCTATCGTTGATACATATTTGCAACATGATTTCTGTAAAATAACAAAGTGCAGATGATATAAAGAAGGTAGGCTATCTAGTAAATTGCTTTAATGATTATTTTCGAGACAGTTGCGAATACTATCGATACATTCTTCTATTTGTCGTTTTACATTTGCATCGGTTACAAGTTCAAGTTGTTTAGTGTAATAGTTCATTGCTTCGATTAGATCACCCGCTTCCCAATATGCATTGGCAATAATACCGCATGTGATAGCTACCTGAGATCTATCACTAGATGGTGTTGCCAGTTGAATATTCAGTGCTTGATGATAACTACTTAGAGCTCTGTGGATATCGCCCGAGAGATGATGTGCAGCACCAATAGAGTTGTGAATCATTATAACAAAATTCTCATTTGATGAGTCATATATGAGCGCTAGTTCGTAGTTTTCCACCCCATTGGTGAATTCATTTTTACCGGTAAATGCGTCACCTATATAAGAATGAATTTTGCTGAGGATAGATGGATTTTCAGTAAGTGAAACGACTCGAGCAAAATACTCTATGGCCAAATCATTGTTTTCAATGGCTAAGTAGCATAAACCAATATTTTGATAGATAGTTATTAAACTAGAGTTGGATGGAGGAAGATCAACATTATCCAAAGTATCAATCAGTTGTTCATAGAAATGAAGAGCAATAGAATAGTTCTCCATTGTCAAATGAGCCGTAGCGATATTATTTAGAGTAGAAAAGCGCTTCGAACTATGATCAGTTAATGGAATAAGATCAAGTGCTGTCTGATATTCTCTTAATGCCAATTGATAGTCTTCATTTCGATAGTTTGCTGTACCCATATTATTGTACAATGAACATAATTGACTCCAAGATGCATGGCAATCGAGTTGATATTGAAGAGCTTTTTCAAATGAACGTATGGCTTGTGTATACCTACCAATATAGATATTAGTTAACCCAATGCTTTCGTAGGTATGCGCCAAATGAGACGCACAGAATGGGATATTTTTCAGTTGAATATTAAGTGCTTGTTCATACAATTCTAACGCACGATCAAATTGTTTTTCTTCAATAAAGACACGAGCTTTGTTTGCATAGGATACAGCAAGATCAGGGTGTGTAGTTGGTAAAGTTTTGCGTTGAATGGCTATTGCTTTATCATAGAAACTATGGGCATCAGTCCAAAGCTTCTGCTCAGCGTATAATAAGCCCATATTGACGTAAGCATGACTAATCAGAGGATGATTAGTAGGTAGAACAGATAGTTTTATTTGCAAAGATCGTTTGAGTCTCGTGAATGCCATATCGAATCGATGTGCTTTTATATCAACCCTAGCCATATTATGCAGATCGGCAGCAATTAATGGATCATCAGTCGGTATAGACTTTTCGTGTAGATTCAGTGCGTGTTCAAAGTATCGCATAGCATCATCTAACTGATCTATTTCAAAATGAATCATACCCATGAGATTGTAAGCAGTGGCAAGATCAGGATGAATATAAGATAGCATTGTCAGCCTTTCCAAACCTTGACTACAGTAGTCGAGAGCACGAGTAAAGTCATTCTTACGAAAATTGACTGCAGCAATGGCCGTCAATATAGCACCAGTGTCTTGCTCGTTTTCGAGCTCGTTCATTAGTAAACAATAGTAGTGTTCTGATTTGTCCAAATCTCCCATTTCAGACAGAAAATTTCCTAACGTAACCAAAGTTGGTCGCCCATTTATTTCCGTACGCAGAGAGAGCATGACATCGTGCCACTGTTCTTGAACATCACTGCTGAGTTCAAGTTCCACAGACCATATGCCATCACTAAGCTCACTTACATCTATAATACGAAACACAGTCCCTGCACTGACTAAGACTTCGTCCTCCTGTGACATATAACTGTGATGTTGTATGTTAGCAAATGGCTTCTCAGTTACATTTGGGTATATCTTTATGGTAAAAATGACAGATTCTAGGTTAGGTCGACCCAAACCTCCACCACAAAATCTAGATGCAACATCGGAATGAATCGAGGTAGAAAAATAAGTATTAATCGAAATAAGACCATTGATATTTGCACGCATTTGTTCAACTTCTTCAAATGCCATTAGTTGACCTCGATATACTTCCGGTGTTTCCAGCGTCGTGGTAGCCACTGTGCATAATTGTTTATGTAAATCAAGAATAAACGAACGATATTTATAGATTAAGTCAATGTTCTGAGTACGCATTGCTCGGTTGAGTAGTCGAAAGAGAAAACAATCTCGCGTATACCATCGAATGGCGTCATTAGAACAATAAGTCGTTTCGAATTCCTCAATTTTACTTGATTCAGAAGGATTTTTCTCGTATTCTCTCTTGCATTCATTCAACATCTCTCGTTGTCCATTAAGTGTTTGTTTTGACTGCAGTAATGTTTCAAAGAGCAATTGAAACCACATAAACATAGCACTTTCATTGCTCAGATTTCGAATTGATCTCTCCATTTTGCTTAAATCATCTCGTTTGAACAAACTGATTGATGCAGAGAGCTCTTTCGAATATAGAGCAACATCTGCGGTCAGCTGATTTAGTAGAATAGTACGATCATTGTAGATGCCACGCACTTTCCCATAGTTTTTTGTCCATATTTCATGTTGTTCACGATTTTTACAATATACGTACACATGGCAAATCTTCTCATCATTTTGAAGTTCAGACATTATGATTTCGCCTAACTGACCCGAGACGATAAGGAAAATACGAGTATCCCAATCAATGTGTGCCACGTATTGAAGACAGTCTGGTATATTCGTGAATGTTTGTAGATCAGAAATAATTGAAGTAAGCATAGAAGGACGATCAAAGAAAATATCTGGCTGGGCATTGTTACTATCAAGCCAGACGATCGTGAAATCATGAATGGAGGAATTCATGGCAGCCTACCAAAAAAAGAATGAAGTTCGTATGTATACATCGTGATGGAAAAAAAATGCATAATAAAATCATTCGGTACGGCAATACAGAGAGAACGAGCATAAAAGAGAAGAAAAGCAGTACTGGTTCGTGACATCATCGTCAATGAATCATACTATACACGTGCAGAATTTTTTTCAGCAATACATCGTTTCTTTTTCACCCTATACATTGTACAGTTAAACAAGAAGTAATTATTGATTCAATGTCGATTCACATGAGTATTGACTGTTTGTTGTTCTTTTTTCAAGTTGGAAAAAACCAACCATCGATAGCTCACGTGGGTGTGGGTTAGAGAGCTGCGGGTCCACGTTTTTTTATGGATCCGGACGCGGACTTGACATATCTAGGCCCAGGCCCGATTGAGTCGAGATCTGTTATATTTGTCAACAATATCCGGCACCCTCTGTGTATATGAACAAGTGATGGATCAAAGTTTTAGCTATGTATTGCCTACTCTCAAGAAAAAAGTTGATGTACAGTTCTCATGTAAAAAATTTTAGCAAAAAATTAGAACGTTCATGATTTTAATCGGTTTGAAAAGCAAATACACCCACACCCATACTCTCAAAAATCGATCTCAGTTCAGAGGAACGTTCAAATGGCCTGAAATTTTCACGATATGTTGGGGCTGTAGTGAAGAAGCTTTGCTACAATTTTGAATCCGATATCATGACATTTGAGGAAGATGTAGAAATTTTCTTTGTTTGAAAAAGCATGTCAGGGTACAGTGCAGTGCAGAGATCGAAAGTTAAATAACTCAAAAAAACTCTCTACAAAATGGCGCTCTAATAATTATATACATGTTTATGTAGATGGTAAATTAAGAAACTAGAAATGGAGAAAAACAAAAAAGATTCTCTGTTTTTTCTGAAAACAGCTTATTTTTCGAATAAAGGATGACAGAAATCTTCAAAAATTTTTGGGAAAAAACAAGGTATCAAATATCTGGGTCGTTTATGAAAGATCAGATCATGAGCTATCTTCCTATGCATTTATCTTAATTTCGACCAGAAAAAAACGAAATTTTCTTCTCGATATGAGAAGATCGTCTGAAACCGCCTCCTAAATTCGCCATTGAGTATATCGAATCCAATACAAAATGAATGTTTCTTCATTATTAAATACACATTATTATTGATCTTGCTTCTTGATGACAATCCTTTAGAACAACACGAACAGATTGAATTAAAGACTAAGTCATTTAAATTGTGTCTAATGGAATAAAGATTCTTTTTTCGGCTCGGTTTAAAATTTAAAAAATCTGAACCGATCCCATCTCTGGTCTGAAGGCCTCAACGAAACAACTTGAATAAGGATTTGTAGAAAATCAAGACGATCCAAGTCAAATTTCTCGTATCTATTCGAAGCTTTTGACAAAAGTTTTTATTGTATAGAGCAAAATAAGACATCTTCGACCTCTCCATGAGAACTTCCTTCATTGAATTACCTTTCGTACTCTTCATAGATTGAAAACAAGTCGATGAAGGAAATACATGGAAAGTTCGGTGACGCCCTATTTTCGAAGGTCTTAGTCCAAGCAGTTCTGTTGAAGTCTTCGGACTTGCTACTGCTTATAGAGAATTGTTTCAGCAACACAAATATTTTATATTTCAACGTTCATTTCAGGTTGTGTTTCACAAAAATATAATATCAGAAACAATCCATGAATCAATTCTTACATATTTTCATCCGATTTCGCTTTATTGAACGTCGAAAGTGTCTCTAATCATCGATTTAAAGCATTCTCAGCTTTTTCTGCCGAACGATTAAACTCTTTTTGTTTTCACTGCTTTCTCTGTAGTCGCTGCAGCCGATTCTTCGACTTTTAAATTTTGTAAATTAATATCGCCTTTTATTTCTATTTTATTCTCCACAATGATTTCAAAATAATATGAAGCAATATAAAAGATGAGTCGTTCATTTGTCATAAAATTGCATTATTTTCTTCTTTCTATTATCAGTTCTTATTTTGGATTACACCTGATCAATACACATAGGAAAAAAAGATAACATGAGTACTACGAATCGAAACAGTATTCCAAAAGTTTATTCCGAATAGTGGATTAATCATCGATTTTTATCAATTTATACATCCATTGTAGCGAAGAATCCGAATGATGAACAGTTTTCATGAACGAATCCTAGAAAAAAAAACAAAGGGATAAATGAATTCGAAATTGAAAAAATATTGTTAAATTCTTTTGGAAAATAGATCATATCGATTAAAATAGAGCGAGTAGACATTCAACTTGAAACAATGATATGTTTTTCGATTGAAACGATATTCATTTGATGAGTAATAAAGTTTAGGATAGTTTTGTTTTTCGGATCCTCGTTGTTTTTCAACAGAAACCTGTAGTCCTACTCAGATCACATGAAATTTTGCATAAACATTAAATTAACTCTTTGGGCATATTGTAACTTTTCTAGTTCTTTTTTTCTATCCTAAGACATTGAATAAACGAAATTTTTCTTTATTAACGAATCTCGTTAAGAGCTTTGTTCACGAAAAGTTTGAAGTCGAAATTCTATTTTGTAGATGACTTAAGAGGAACTACATATTTTTATGCTGAAGCATCCAGTAAAATTTCGATATGTGAAGAACGAAAGTTCGAAACAACAATACTTCGTCAGTCAACTTTTCATATTATCATCTTACGTTTGTCCTTCGATAGATAGAAAAGTTTGTGATAAGATTTTATATACAAAAAATAATCTCGTCTTTTTAATATCTAAATTAAAAAGCAAGAAAAATTTTGGATGATATGTTGAATAATGTTCGGTGATCAACTTTGTTGAGGAATTATATTGAACATCTAATTATATTCTGCTTTTGCAGATTGCGACTATCCAAAATGAGGAAAAAAGTTTCGCCATGGCACAGCTTTAAGCGTTTTCTCTTCGTTGGCAACTATAGATTACGATCACTAAATTCATATTTTAGAAACTAAAATTTGTGAAAAATCAGAACTTCTACTTTAAAGGCTTACAACAAAATGTTTCTTCCTATTTTGGATATTTATTAGGAGGAAAGAATGAATTCCAAAAATACGGTTTATTTGAATCAGAATTTCATGGTTTTTTTCTAAATATGTATCCATGAGTTATTTCTAATTCAAATATTCTGTAATATAAGCAGATGTTTGAAACTAGTCTGAACTGAGATCGATACATAAATTTTACTTGGCTCATTTTTTTTCTTTTTATTTTAGCTAAAAGTTATTCAACTCAAAAACCTAACTTTATAACATGAAGTTAGTTCCGTAGAATTCCTTATCTAATTACATATTTACATAGCAGAATAAAGACTGAAAACCTATTACATCATAAATGACGAAATTATTGATTTTGTTCTGTATAAATATCAATCAATACAAGTTTAACTCAGCAATACATAAAGGAATAATTAGTGTCAAGGCTTTTGTACTCTATATTATTTTAATAACTTTAGAGATGATTATAGAATTCTACATAATTGTGTGAATAGTTCATTTATTAAATTTCTATTTAGGCGCCAATAAAGTTAGTTTTGAATTATTTTAAAAGTAATTCAGTAGAAGTCACTTTTACTTTTCTCGTAGCTATGCTCATTGAACCAAACAACAGTTCTTATTTCGTTCGTTTTTCTCACGATTTAATATATCACTATAGTCAAAACAAAGAAAAAAAGTCAACCAGAATATTCAGTCGCCATACTATTTCATAAGCTGAATAAAACAAACTTAAAAGATTAATTATTCAAAATGTAGTTAATATTAATAGATAGATAAGAAGACAGAATAAATAATATATTTGAAAATTTTGACTTGATTATAAACGTATTCGTCCTTGAGTAAATGTCAATCAAGCTGAGCTAAATAATTTTTCTATTGAAGCTATAGTCTTTATGAGCACGCGCATTTACGATTCCTTTCAGTTGTTAAATGAGTCAACATTTTCTGAATCTTTTGGTTTAATTATGAGAAATTCTCATTTGAAATACTTACTTGTTTTGATGATACACTCATTTGTTTACTTGAATCGAAACTATTTGACCATTCATCTTCTGATAAATGAATTGAACAATTAATTTTTCTTTGTTAAATGTTTATTAGGTTCTGGATTGAATAAAAAAGCTCCACTTACTCGTTTCTTTGCTTTATAAAGACCACTAAAATTTAATCACATATAGACATATTTATTCAATATTAATTAATTTTAAAAAAAGAAAAATTTTCAAAATGTTTAAATGCTAAATCTAATAAATTTAGACGACTAGTTGAACGTCAATCTGAATCAATGTCTAAATTTTCAAGTGATGCTTGAATAAGTGAAGACTAAAATAAAAATTGTACACTATGAGAATCGTTTTAGCTAACTGATAAAATACATAGATTTTCTTATTTCCATGATGATGAGTACTATTCGATAATGTTGAAATCAATGATAATGAAGATATGTGTATGACCATCAATTGAACAAAGTATTCCAAATTGTTCAGTTTCTTGAATTAGAAAAATTCTATTTAAATAAAAATAGAGATTGTGTCAGTGCAGCTCATTGAAGACTATAATGTAGAACTCACATGTGTTCTTTAGTCTCATTATACTCCTCCCAAATACTTGAAGTGAAAAATTTCTACCAGATTATAAAGAATGACATGAGAAATCAAATTTTACCCGTTTTTGTTTCTGAAGTTAATATGATTTTCATATTTTTTTCATCTTTGACTTTCTTTACTTTTTGGGGTGTGGGTGTGGATTTTTGTCTAGAGAAAACTACTCCTCTGTTGAATCGTATCACATCTAAAAACTTCTTCAATATTCGTTTTCTTTTTATTTATACACTTAAAGTCATACAATATATAACTATATAACTTTTAGTACTTTTAAAATAAAAGTCTATAATGATCGCATTCGTAAACGATTACCATCAGGATGCTATGAGAAATGTGAAATAGATTCTAATGGAAATATGATGAGTAAGAATTCGGCAAACGTCCAAATTTTCGTCTAGCATATCTCTAAAACTTACAGTCATTCTATTTTTCTTCGAAAAAGAAAACGTAATGTGAGTTCCACAAAAAACAAAAACAGCCAATAATTTTATCATCAATTGTTAATGATGATGGATTAATATCAAATAAACTTTGAATATTCCCCAATTGAATAAGTGGAATCTACTTTCATACCGAATGTTTTTCACATATATTCAAGACAATCGGAGAAAAGAAAACGAGTTAAATGTAGTTGTATTGTTGTTAATTCTTGTTGAAGTTCAATAACTTGAAATTTTTCTATATAATCACGATGTGCAGCAAGGAACTCTGACTAAAATTTAACGACAATTATCAATAATATGAACAATATTGAACATTGATAAATGTTTTTCCGTTTTTCTACTTTGTTCATTTAATTTTTTTTTGCTATTTCACATAATTTACCCAATGAATCAATTAATAATTGATGATCAATATGTTTTATTGATGTATATTTAAGTAAACGTTGAATAAGTCGTATCATTAAATACAGCTCAATATTGTTCACCTAATTCAATGTTATGTTCACGAATCTATTCGAAATAATTTTTATTTTTTACATTATCTATTCAATGACATAAAACTACCTTAAGAAAACAAAATAAAAGTTATATGAAAAATAATATTAGAATTGATTACAAATAGTTCATTCGAAAATGCAAGTAACGATCTGTATAGATGAGTTAATGTAATACAAGAAAATTCAACTAGTCCATCACTGTTGCAATTAAAATCCAATAGGTGTCCGACTTCGATCGGATCACAAGAATACAGTATGAATGATTTGTTCAGTACGGGGCTGCCAGATCTTCCGAATTTTGGTACTTTTTCGTAACTCTTTCGAATTTTGAATATTTTTTCGAGACCTTTTATTTCTCTAGATTCGAGATTTAATGACTTTGGTTATAACTTCTAGTTTAACTTTCATTAGCAATTCTTGCGTTGTCGTTGTTCTACTGTAATCATTTCATAATATAATTTTGAGACTATTTATAATGTAAGATTGTTTGAGTTTCAAATCTATCCGAACTCAATGAAGACTTTGTATTGTTTAAAAAAAATGTCATTTGAATCAATGACTTCTTTGACATGGACTGAACTTTAAGTTTAGAAAAGTGTTTTTTTACATGAAAATTGTCTCTTGTTATCCTGAATTAAATTCAGCCATGAATGATGAAGATGATGATTCAGATGTGAATTTAAGTGAGATTGAAGAAAGAAATAAGTATATTGGCAACAATTTTTGCACAAAATGTTGATAGAGCAACACATATGTCCATAAAAAAGGTGGTATATATATTCGATAGTGAAACAATTGCTTTCCGAACTTTTTCCGAAGTAGAATATAAAAAATTCCGGATTTTTTCGATTTTTGGTTAAAACATTTCGATTTCTAACTTTTCGATCTGGCAACCCTAGTTTAGTACGAGAAGAATTACATAATAGTCTATGAAAATTGAAATACATCAAAGGTATCAAATCTCGTTACACTCGATAATTTTTTTCTAATGATTTTATTCGACTGATAAACAAGCAGAAAAAAATTTATGCATTCTTTTTGAAAACTATTGTTTGATTGTTGAGAAGCGAGTTCGTATTCAGACTTTGCTATCGTATCGAACAATCAAATAATGCGTGTAGAAAAACTATACATAGATTTTTTTTAAGCATATGACTAGTAAAATCTTGAAAAAATATCGAGCCTGTTGATACTTAGTCATTTTATGATGTATTTTTTTTTTGCAAATATAGTTTTTGCGACAATAATATTATCGAGTCTATTAACAACAGAATATTTTCACAAGCAGCTCAACAGGCTCTATAATTTTTTTTTAACTAGTAAAATATATTTCATTGAATAATTATCTTACTTGAATAATATTTAATAATATTGTAAAATTAATATTAATTTTCATTCGATTTCTCTTATATTCCATTCCAATTAAATACTAATTATATATGTTAATATTCTGTTCTTTATAACAATATTGTCATCTAATACATACTCATTTTTATTAATATTAAAATGTTTCCAAATTTGGTATAGTATTAATTTGTTCATGTACATGTGAATGTTTATCTTCATATTTTTGTTTAATAGTTGTATTGAATAATAAATCAAGTAATGGACTATCATCATATGTTGATGGGAAAAGTAATAATAACGAAAAACCCAATAGTGTTGTTGTTTGATTATTTGTTAAATTACCTATATACATAGATTCATCAGCGTTATCTACGCATTGAACATAAACATTTCCAAAGCCATTAAAAACAATGTTATACATGTATATTAGCCTAATCTTTTTTTTCCTTTGTTGATGAATACATGCTTGTACATGAACAATATATTGTCGATCTTAACATGTATAGAATAGATATATGAATATAAATAAATTTGTATCCAAAAGAACAATATATGTTGTTTCATTCATTTCTGTTGTGATAAATCCACCTAACAAAGAAAGATTTTTTCAAACTTATATAACAGATTATTTTGATCTAAAATTTTATTGATACTTAGATTTTTTTCGGCAGTTTATGATATCAAATCAACTTTTGAATATTAAGTATCTTAACGAAGAATTAATAGTTTCAGCTGAAATATGTACTTTTTAATTTTCCAGCTAATTATTCGATCAGTTGAAAATTCATAAAAATGATTGTAACAGTTCATTTGACGTAATGTATTTTGTAATTCACATCGCAAATAAAATAATAAACAAATAACCATATATAAATGTTGTAATTGATTATCATTAATAACGGTAAACAAATAAAAATAAAATAAAATAAAATAATGGTTTAGCACGATATATTTAATTAGTCTTAAAAAATTTAATTCTAAATTCTAATTTACGATAAAAAAAATGAACAAAAGTTTTTTTTGCACATGATAATAGAAGTTCAGAACTAATAGTATATCATCATTGTCTTTTAAATATTAAAATAAACAATCATCAAATTAATTCACAATCGAAAGATGTTATTGACGTTGAGTTAATAAAATTTTTGTTCCGGTCAACGTACATATTATTGTTGTTCATCATTAATAAATTTATATTCCAAATAATCTTCAAGCGATGATTGAAATCAGTGATTTAAACAAGCAGAATCGATGAAACAAAATGTAATTCCTTGAAATAAAAATAAAAAATAATTTTCATTTAATCCAAAAGAAATGTATTAAAAGAAAAACAACATAAAAAATGACAACATACCGTACATGTGGTTGGGCGTGTGTGTGTTCATCAACTCTGTACACATACTGAACATGTGAGAGATAGAAAAAGAAAAAAGAAATAGGCCAAGAGATCAATATTTCTTTTTTTCATTCTCGCAGGTCGAAAAGTATCGACTGGTTCCGGCAGGAAAACACCGGAAATAGCCGGAACATGAAAGCAGTATTCCGGTCGGAAATTTTCGGAATTTTTTCTGATGATCTTCCACTCGGTTCCTGCCGAAAAACACAGAAAATTGGTCGGAATCCACCGGAAAAAATCCAGAGAATTTCCGGCAGGAATACTGCTTCCACTTTCCGGCTATTTCCGGTGTTTTCCTGCAGGATACGGTGATTTTTCCCGCATTTTCCTGCCGGTCCCTGCAACATCCGATGGCCGGAATGATGGACCTGAGCTCTCGTCCATAAGTTACCGTCCATGTTATCATTGATGATCAATGATCAACACGTACAATTAATGTGTGAAAAAAATTAAGCTTTATCCGCACACATACATTGAGATATTTGTGATCGAATACATCTGAATGTATGTGTGTGTGTCTAGATTAAAGCTTAATTAAACTCGACGTGTAATTATTTTCCGACGAGAAGAAAAATAATGAATATTTTCCCATCCAAGAAAAAAAACAATTTTTCGAGGTATAAAAATGAATGATTTCCAACGAAGAAATCATTTAATTATTTGAATCAAATAATAATAATTTTTTTTAATGTTTTAGATTGACTTCAACGATACAAAATTAAACAAATCAATACCAAACAAGACAATAGGATAAAATGTAGGTATAAGCTTTAAGCTTTTTTCTTTTTCTTTCTTTACGATCATATGGAGGGTGGTAAGTTCTCCCATGATCTTTTTTATGAATTGTTTTTTTTTTCATTTTAAGTATTCGACAGTGAAGAAAACGATAATAGTGGGGGCAAGTGAACTGATTCTTTTCCATTATATAACATTAATTGAATTTTTTCTTTTCTTTTTAGTCCTCAATATCATCGCGTCATCACTATCAACAACATCATGGTTCATTATCAAACGTAGTGAGTAACTTTTTTGTTTTTTAAGATGAGAACAGATAGTGTGTCTCGGAAAAGTGAGTGTTAGTGGGAGAAGAGGTGAGTTCTGTCCTTTGAGTGTTAGGGTTCCGTCTTCTATGAAGAACTAACAGGTAGTCCCTAAAAGCCCGGCCAGGAACCGTCTCGGTGTCCGTGACCACGACCGGATTCCACAGACTCATTGACATATCTTTCGAGTGGGAGGGATGTGAATGATTTGAGTCTGTCCCGTGCGTGCATGAGCGTTATGCTCGCCACGGCTCCACCAGGGTGGTTCCTGGCCGCGTGCGCGCGAATAGAGTAGACATTCATTTCACCAATTCAATGCGATTTATTTGAAAGAAAGGAAAGAAAAAAAAATCTATCATGACGAGTCTATTCGATTGAAAAGCGTTGAACGCGATGATTATCCCAATCGACTACATAGAGATTGCCATATCGATCGAAGGACAAACCCCAGGGACCCTTGAACTGATTTGCTTCTGCTCCTTTACCATTTCCACCCATAATGACAATGCCCTGTTTCGCTCCTTTAGGCCAACTCATCACTCGATGATTTCCCCAGTCTGCCACATAGATGATACCCAACGTATCGATGAACAGTCCGTAAGGATACGACAATTGTGTCAGAGCATTTCCTTCCCCTTGACCTCCAGCGACGACAATTCCTTCTTTTGCACCTTCATTCCATTTCGTTACACGATGATTCTGGTTCTCTGACACGTACACAGTCTGTTGTTGATCGACAAAGATGTAGGCCGGCCAGTTGAGTTGATTAAGACCAGCACCTTTGCCATTGCCACCAGCCACGATAGTTCCATTCTTGTCTCCTATTCGATATCGTCTTACCTCATGTTTCTTGTAGTCAGAGATGTAGAGGTATCTCTGATTATCCAAGGCCAATCCCCAACAACTGATGTTGTCGATGAGGATTTCTCCTTGAGTTGTACCACTACGACGAGACCATCGTACAACTCGTCGATTCTTCGAATCACAAATAATGAGACTATCCGTCTCTTTGTCGATCAACACATCGGTTGGATGATTCAATTGATCCAATCGATTTCCTTGGCCATTGCCACCAGCTACTACTTGTCCATTCGTATCACCCATCTTCCATTGGATGATACGATGATTCAACCAGTCAGCGATGATCATCGTTTGATCATCATCAACGAAGAGACCATGAGGCCAGAAGAGTTGATTGATGGCATTGCCCCATCCATGGCCCCCAGCAACGGTCACTCCATTCTGTGCCCATCGGGCATCGACTGGAATATTGGAAATTACTACAATGAACGAAAAAGAAAAGAAATCGCTGTTGTCGAAGAGATCCCATCTGTTGTGGGAATAAGAGCTATAAATACGACATCCATCTTTGAGAATGCTCATTTCACAGATAAAAGTTCAGAAGTTTTTTCCTAGTTTCCTATAAAAAAGAAGGATTTGGTGACGATTCTTACGTCTATGCCACTTTTAGTTTTTGTCAAGATCTTTTTGATCATAAAAACAACACCTGGAGATTGCTGTAAGGAGGTCCCCAAAGAAAGAGTAATGCTAATTCTATGAAAGCTTTTGATAGAAAACTATTGAGATCTGAGGATTTTATTCGGAATTGCGAGAATGCAGAATCTTTTTGTAGGATGATCATTTATATGAACATGAGACAAGAATTTAAGTAACGAAATAATGAACTATGCGAAACTCGTAAAATGAGAAAATCCTGAGAAGATTTTATTTGCATCCTGTTAGGAAGATGTCAAATCT
This sequence comes from Rotaria sordida, assembly GCA_905250125.1. Classification (NCBI taxonomy): domain Eukaryota; kingdom Metazoa; phylum Rotifera; class Eurotatoria; order Philodinida; family Philodinidae; genus Rotaria; species Rotaria sordida. The sequence continues at coordinate 48,950 of CAJNOL010001799.1, forward strand.
AATCCCTGTTGTTGGAGAACTTCGAGGATGCTTTTCACGTTATAGGTCAATTGAGGTGGATCGTTAGAATTTGATCTTATATATAAAGAAGAATGTCTATCTGTCTGTCTGTTCTTTATGGATTTCCACACCGTACGAGCGAATGCAATCAAACTTTTCAGAAATTTTCTTTTCACTCAGGAGAAGGTCAACACCTCTTTTTCTTTGCAAAAAGAATTGATCCTTCGCCCGGGAAAAGCATGCCTATGTTGCTGATCAATCAGATTGCAGTATTCGGTACTATAGAAGTACTATTGAGTAGCACTTCGTAAACACACAGAAAAACGTGGAACTACAGGTTTTCGAATCTGATTGATTGGTCCGAAACCGATAGGAATCGAGTTTTTGGGAAAACGAATATCAAGAGTGACCCATGTCATACACAAATCCAGCTTTTGGGGAAGTTGATCCCTGGAAGTCGTGTGAGGAGTGGATTTCGAATAAAAGTCTATGACGCTGAAAATTTGTGCTTCATAGATATCGACTCCTTAGGTTGTTAAATGATCTGTCCCACAAAAATCTTTCTGTCTGTCTTTCTTTGCAATCAATTGGAATTCAGTGTGATTTCAGTAGTACAAAATGTGACGTTCTAGATCAATTAGATGTGTCGTTGTGCTTAGTTTCGATCAAAGCGGATTTTTCTTGCGACACTGTCGAAGAATCGATTGTCCACGGGAGCTCCTCACTAGAAACATAACTATACAGCTCTGGAACCGGGAACGTGACCAAACGCGGCCGGGTCAGTCAGAATCGGGGTCGATCGAGATGGGTATATACTCTTATAAGTGCTTGGTCAAGATAAAAAATTGATAAAACTTATAAGTTTCATCAAGTTCTTCTTGATCCAGACACGTAAGGACGAAGAATCCTTCACTTCTGACCGATTTTTTAATGTCAGTATTTCATATCCGCCGAGAGTGAGAGCAGCCGTAGCCGTGACTTGAAATATGTCCAACAGCCATAACCAGGACCGGAAGAAAAAATAAGGTTTTATGCGTGTCTACTCCCTACTGATTAGGTTTTCTGACATGTTCTCGAGCGCAATAGGAGTTTTGCTTGCATATATTAAGACTGAACTTTTCCGGGCAACGCCGGGTGCTTCTACTAGTGACTTATAATTTTGAAATGGTAAGAAGAGAAATACTAATCCAATCGAAGCTCTCCATAGGATAACATATGGATATGTAGATTTTATACGTAATTTAGAATGCGTGGATCTTAATTAGATAGTCAGAATTTGTTTTTGATAGATGCATAATTGAATTCTTTGCAAACTTGTATTTATCTTCATTTAAAACAACATAGAAATACGAAAAAAAAACATTTTAACATGTAAATAAACGATTGGATTATTAAAATGTACTTTTCACAAACTTCAAGTTTTTGAAATCGAACAAAAAGAAACTCGTAAAAATGCGTTTTTTTTAATTTTAACATCTCCATCATAAAATTTACATTCATATTTGCTTTTCTGATAGGAAAATTTTTCTTACCACTCATTGCAAAAAAAGTTAGCAAATTATACAGCTGTCTCAATTTTTATGTATAATCTATTTATTCGTCTCTTTATGAGCAAAATCAGCAGATGTAGAGAGAAATCCAACTTCGAATGCTTATTCATGTTGTGATAAAAATAGAATAATTTCAATAGCTCTAAGAAAAGTCGTTTCTCAAATAAATTAGCAACAGATTCTTAATGTGATAAGAATAAAAGAAAACAAAGCATCTTGAAAATCTTTGTGATCGTACAAGTATTAGAAACATGAGAGAAAAGTGGACAACAATAACCATCCTACGTCGCAAGTAGATCAAAATCACATTTTAAACTTTGAGAAAAATAATATGTAAACAAAGTAAACAAATAGAAGAAGAAACAGGCATCAACTCGTATATGAGTAAAAAAAAGAAAAAAGTAGTCGGACAAATTGTTATCGAACAGAATAATGATAGGAAGCAAAGAAAACGAACGATATTGATATATACAGTGTAAAGTTTTTGAAAACAAATAGTACCCAATTTAAATACTCAAAAACGTGTTATTACTGTGCAAAAAAACTAATATTTCATGTTTGAAAATTTGAGATTATGTAACTGTTGATTTTTTAACTCACCAAGCGGTTCTGAAAATTTGCTTTATTTACTTCAATATAATATTATTTATAAAGTTCGTTTTGCTTTCTTGTTCTGATTCTCTTAGATAATAATTAAATATTATCTATGAAATGCTACGTACGTATTTTTTCTTACTTGATAATAGGTCACATTGTTTTTCATCATATCAACAATAATATCTGATAGTAGTATTTGTTTACATTATCTATATGGAAAAAAGGTTTGAATAAACTTCTACTGCTAACCAAAAAATCAGCCCATTTGATTGAACCAACATATGTGATTGTTCTTTCTAGGGACGTACTCATTTCAAAAGTAGAACGTTTACTAACATGTAACGATATATGATAAATATTATTCTACGTTTAAGAAGTTCATCGAGCTATTGTACGTTCTTTATATAAAGATTGTTTTATAGATTTCAATCTATTTTGAAATTTTTCTATTGTGTCAAATATATAAAGTTGGATAGATATAGAAAATATATATTTCTAACATCTGAACTATCATCCAAAATTGACTATACTAAATTGACATCATTATTAAAACTGTACGTAATTAGGAAAATATGCTAAAGTATATTTATCAAATTTTTTTTTAAGAATGAGAAAAATATTTTTCAATAGTTAAGACAAAAACATGTGCGATCAAAAATAGTGAAAAACAAATTTGATAGAATTGTTTTAACACTTTTACTAATAATCTACTCCCTTAATAAGGATACCAGTTGAGTATGGTAAAATTTTGAATGATGACTTAGATGTTATTTTTAAACACTCATCTTCTATGTCTGTTCAACCTTTTATATTCAAAAAATACAAAAACTAAATCAAAATGACTCCAGAGTCTTATGAAACGTATGAGTGAAACTTATTGATGCTATCTAACTATAGCTATTCGTTTCTTCCTCATCTCTGCTGACGTGAATAGAAAAATTAAAAACATGAAAATTCTATTTTGCTCAAAATAATGAATAGAAAGGTAAAAGATCTACCATCTATATTAATTCTTAACTGATTATACGAAAAATATACATATCAATCCGTAGATAAACCTTTAGAAACGTAAAATATTTTATAAATATGATGATGTCACTATATAAAAATTATTCTGAACTCGAACACTCAACGTGCTCAATAATTTGAACGAGATAAAGACTCATGATTAGACATGTGCGAAACCGTGACTGAGACTAAAAAAGTTTTGCCTGAACCGGAACTCATATATATAGTAAAATATTCTATGGTTTTGAGCTAATTATCTTATAAATCCTATGAATCAGAATATAAATCGAGAGAGACGAATAGATTTCTCTAGATCGGAACTAGAATAAAAAATATTGTGTTCCTCCAGATGTCTATCTTCCAGCAAAATCAGCCGATGCAGAGATAAAACACAAATTTCTCCCAGCATCACGATAAATATAAAAGTTTCTCAACATTAACACTAATAGGGAAAATAAACAGATCCTTATATAATTCAATCGACTCTATTCTGGCAGAACGGTTGACTCATTTGTGAGGTAATGAAAAATAAAATGTAGTTAATTTTCCGTTTCATCACTGTTACACTTTTTCTTTTTGTTCAAACAATATTGAGCATTAAAATATATAATTCAATATTGTTCGTTTTTCTTCCTTTTTTTATTATATAGAGTCAGGTGTTCAAATCCGCCCGAAAAAGACTTTTAGCATTTCACTTGCAACTCGAGTTATGCACATATCATAGAAACATAAGTTCTTCGATTCCGAAAAAGTAGAAACATTTCTCTGTCAACTGTTTCAAAATTGTTTAACGCATTCGGCACGATGAGACCCATCGGTGGGTCTCACTAAAGAGGGTGCGTAAAAGTGATTTTTCCAGGAGGGTAACACTATAATTTCAAATAGCATACATAACTAATTTTATATCACATTAAAGCTCATCGAAAACGCGATTTATCGATACTAAATAGTAAGAGTTATCAAAATCGTTTAATGTCGAACTTAAGAAATTTTCAGAAAGGATGTAGGTGTGGGTGTGGGTGTGGTGTGGGGGTCAAGAAAACTGAGCTCCACACGTAAACTCCAAATTTGGAGCTCGCTTTTCTTATCAATCCTTCTGTTATGATTTATAGCACCACCTAGAATACTAGTAGCATTACCTTGGATGCTAGAGGCATTTCCTGAGATGCTAATATCATTATCTGAGATGCTAGAGCCATCACCTGGGATACTACAGAATTTACCTGGAACGCTAGAGGCATTGCCTGGAATGCTGATTTTATTATCTGGGATGCTAGAGTTATCGCCTGTGATGCTACTAGCATGCCAGAAAATACTGCTAGCGTCGCATATAATGCCTCTGGCATCCAAGAAGATGCCTCTAATATGCCAGGTGATGGCTCTAACATCCCAGGCAATGCTTCTAGCATCCCACGTGATGGATCTAGTATCCCAAATAATGCTATTATCATCCCAGGCGATGCCTCTAGCATCCTAGGTGATGACTCTAGCATCAGAGGCGATGCTCTAGCATCCCAAGTGATGCCTCTAGCATCTCAAGTGATGGCTCTAGCATCACAGGCGATGCTATTAGTATCATAGGAAATGCAATTAGCATCCCAGAAAATACTAATAGCATTCTAGGTGGTGCTATGAATCATAGCAGAGGGACTGAGAAGAAAAGTTAGCTCCAAATTTGGAGTTTACGCAGTTTGGAGCTCACTTTTCTTCGCCGGTGTGGGAAAGGTGTGGGTGTGGATGTGAGTAAAAGAAAGACCTATATCTACACCCACACCCACACTCACATCCGCACTTACACCCATTTGTGATAATCCCTTTGATAATCTAGAGTATTTTCCTA
>CAJNOL010001800.1:0-53909 GCA_905250125.1 Rotaria sordida
AAAAATTTGTTTTCTTCATGTTCGCAAATGAGAGGTAGCCGAATCAATTCTATTGAATTTTATAATTAAAAAAATCGATTCGGTATGAGAATTGGCTAAAAATGCATACTTCTCTTTAATGATCAAAATTATTGGATTTTGGTCTCGTGGAGGACAGGTTTTCAAAAAGAAATTTTGGCGATTCTATAATGAGCCCTCTGTTACATGTTGTCTATTTATATACACATCTTACTAACTAATTGATGTAAACATTTCCAGAGGTTTTTTACGATGAATTTATATAACTAGTAAATTATGCCAGAGCCGCTTCTTATTGTTTGGTTAACGAATCAGATAAGCAGTGACAAGGAAAATTTGCTTCATTTGTGCACTCTTATCGGTAACGATAATCTTCAAACATATGACAATTCGGACGAATGTATTAATTTTATAACCGATATTGAAGAGATTTCCATGAAAATCTATCTGATTATTTCGTTATCATCACTAAGCGAAGCTAGTGAAATATTCATAAACACAATTGAATTATTACCAATAATCAATTCAATTTACATTCTGTGCTCAACTACCCAATTAGCTTCAATTTCTTTTGCAACTGCTACTAAAATGCATGGAATTTATACCAATTATCAGTCTTTAATTAGTCAACTACTGCGTACAATAAGCGTTCAGAGATTTTATTACAGGCGTTTTGCCAGTGATGATTTTACTCTAGCTACAGTAAAGCCTTTATCAACTGTTTCAGTTACTACATTTGAATTTTCTTCATTAACCACTGACACAACTACCAATGTGAAGAAGCACGAAGCTGAATCTATGTATTCACAGTTGGCAAGAGAAATTTTAATTTCTACGGAATCAAATAAGACAGAAATGCTTGAATTTTGTCGTCAGCAGTACGCTGACAATAATGTACAGTTACGTTATATTCAAGAATTTGAAGATCATTACGATTCGCATAAGACTATCTGGTGGTATACGCGTGATACATTTCTCTATCGTCTTCTGAATAAAGCATTGAGAGAACAAGATATTGATGTCTTGTATTCACTGAGATATTTCATTAGACATCTTCATTTACAATTGAAAGATTTTCATTCTAAGCAAACATCAACCAATACAACTATAGAAAACGAGAAACTGATCACTGTTTATCGTGGACAATTAATTAAAAACGAAGAATTTGAACGTAAAATACGACATAATCTTGGTGGTTTTCTCTCTGTAACTAATTTTCTGTCGACGACAATAGATAAACAGCTAGCTACTGTGTTTGCTGGTTATGGCGGTGAAGATGACACACAAAGTATTCTGTTTCAAATAGATATTAATCGATCGGTAAAGAAATTTCCCTATGCTAATATCTCTGAAGAAAGTGTATTCGGTGAAGAAGAAGGAGAAATTCTATTTACAATGGGTTCTGTCTTTCGTATACTTTCAATTCAACCAATTGACACTAATATGTGGTATATACATTTGAAACTAACAGGTGAAGAAGACATAGAATTAATGAATTTAATTGAGTATATGAAAGGTGGTCTTGATGAATTTACGCCTGAAATTCATTTAGCAAGATTACTATTCGAAATGGCTCAGTATAGTAAAGCAATAAAATTTTTAAACATGGCTATGCAAGACTCACAGCTTATGGAAGATTTTATTGTACGTATTTATATTTACAATGAACTCGGAGACATATACAGCGCAATCGGGAACATAGATAAATCTGAAGAATACTATAGAAAAGTGCTCGAGACAGATCTGACACACTTGCCGGAACATCATCCAGTTGTAATGGTAGCATATAGTATTCGAGCTCAACTACATGAAAGAGACGACGATTTGGAACAGGCATTATTCTACTGTAATAAAATATTGGAAATAAGTTTGGAATATCCCGAACAAACTAAATCTTGGGATGCTTACAATGACTATAGAAAGATCGCCGTCATCTATAAAAAACAGAAACATTACTCAGAAGCAATGGAAATGTACCGAAAAACTTTGAAGATTTAATTAAAAACTTTGCCATACAATCATCCATCATTTTCTATAACTTATCGATCCATCGCAGAACTATTTTCTATACAAGAAACCTATGAAGAAGCAAACCAATTTTTACAAAAAGCATTAGAAATTCAAAATAATTCACTGCCACCGAATCATCCTGATTTTATCGAAACATACAGTGCTTTATCTGTATCATACTATAAACTAGATAAATTTGAAGAAACTTTAAAATATGTGAAGAAAGCAAATGAATTACGAATGCAACACTTACCACAAATGAAATACTCGAATGCAGATCATTCGAAAAAAGAATTTCAGAAGCTAATTCAAGAAACAAATGAATTGTTAGAAATTCTTCAACAGAGAAGAGAATATTCCTCCAGACAATAGCGAGCGACTTAAATCAACATGAATTTTATTTGCAATAAATATCTACAATAGCCTTTCTGCTTGTCAATCATTATTTAACTTGTAAACTCTCTAATAAGTCTTTATTCTTTTTAACACATGTTAAAATTAAATGACAAGTTCACCTTTCTATGATTCAATAGAGAGTTTATCGAGTTAACAAGAACTTTCTATAGTTGTCGATAAGTTTATATTTATATTTAAATCAGACGTCCTATTGTCAGTACAGGCTATAACATTTATATTTCATAGACTTCTTAACATTTTTCTTTTTTTATAGGTATGAGAAAATTATATTTTGTAAACAAAATAACATTACTTCTTAGGTTTTTTCTAATAGATATCTATCGATTAGAAAAGATCAGATAAGATCAAAATTATGTCTGGTGCTGCTCCTGCCGCTACAAATGATATTTCCACAAAATATCATACGGTAACAATTTATGCAAACCTTTCAATAGTTGACAAGCAGTGTCCTTGCAATAAGCCCGTAGATCTTCCACCTATACTCTATTAGAGGAATCAAATGAAATTGGTAGATTTTCCAGAACTTTATAAGCCCAAACATATCATGGTTAATGACCCATGTGAGTAGAAGGTAATTATCGCCAAGAAGGAACATATTTCTTTGTGCTTAGACACATCATTAAGTGAGAATTATGCTATTTTTTTCTGCTTTCTTTTATGGTTACAATTCCCGTGGAGACATTGTTCTGTCCCCTGTTGATATTTGGCTCATGATTTGCATCTATTTTTTTTTGAATATGTTAGTAAAGACGCTGAACATCGCCGTTCATTGTTTGTTGAACATGAAGATGAGATTAAATTGAGTGCCGTACAAGTAGATCAGATCGATCAGAAAACGAAAAAGCTACAAAATTTTTGCTATGTCTATCAAAGATTCATATAGTTTTAAGAGCTATATCGATGGCCTATTGCCAATCCTAGATCAATTCATTTAGATTTACCAAGGAAATGTTGATAATAAATTTTGGAACACAATCATGGATATCGAGCATGTAGAGGCGGAAACAAAAATGTAAGTTTCAACTTCCTTGAAGAGTTATATTTGTCATTTGAAGTAGAAAAAATTTTGTACAAACATTTTTGTTTATCAAAATTTTCAGTCAAATAAAAAGCAATATATCAACATCGTTTTTCTTATTTCAAATGATCTGTAAAGTACATAAATGGTTGATTTCTTCGACTATATTATAGTCTACATCAAAATAGAAAATGTCATATTGATATGACATACAACTCAATTCAATTGGTACATTCGTCGAAGTGCATAACAGAATTACTAATAAATCGAAAAAATACCATGTAACTGGGAGCTTTCATGAAGTACAATCCTATGATGAATGTCATAAACCTGTAATAAGACTTGTCATTATCGATAAGTAACAAGTTTTCAAATAATAAAAGATGAACGATGATATATCATTTATATTTGTCTATTTTAAGAAGATCGAATATGTTGGATAGATCTGTATTTGTAATTTTCTTATTTTATTTAAAAATAATTACTAACTATATACAAATAATAAGACATATTCTAAACAAATCAATTTCTACCACCATAAATACAAATCACGATTAACATATTTAATAAAATATTGATCAAGTAAATGTTCTAATCCAATTAAAACATCAATTTTGTGTTAAACATATTTTAGGTATTTCTGTAATACATAACAAGAATAAATAACATATTTTATTATTACTTTTTGATAATATATATCGTGTAATATGTTTAATTTCTTTTCGATTTATTCCAATTTTAAGATATTCTAATTTTGGAAATAAATTAACAATTATTTCAATTAAGTCTAATGTACATAATGATTTAATATCTAAATTTTTTATTTTATTTGTTTTTGATACATATTCAAAAGTATCATTTGGTAGATTATTTTCATTGTAATTTATAAAATTCCATTTTAATATATGAATATTTGGTAAAAAATGTAATAGATTAATAAGTTGTTGAAAAGAAAAATAATAACAATCAATTGTTAATTTAGTCATTTGTTTTAAAGGAATAATACGATTAAGAATTATTGAATTTGAATCATCAGGTATATTAAAATAATATTTAATTGTCAATTGAGTAGCATTTGGAAAATATTTTATACAATTATTTGCTGTTTTTTTATTAAAAATATAAACATGTTTAACAGAATTTAAATTCATTTCTTGTATATGTGAACAAAATTGATTAACTATTTCCCAATAAAATGTATAATCTTTTCTTCTAAAAATAAATAAAAAAAAAACAAACTATAACACAAAAACTATTCAATCGATTTTTACCGATATGGATTAGTTGAATGAAAAATTCCACAATCTAATCAACCTTCATAATCATGTTGATGTATACAAAAACCATTGTTTTTCAATTCAAAATGATGATATAAATTATTTAATTGAATTATGATATATTAATGGATTATTTCGTGCAGAACTATCATGATTTATATCAAATACACGTAAATTTGGCATAGATGATGATATTAATTGTTCCTATTGTTTTGCATTTAAGTATGATTCATCAGCTTTTGTCGTAAGACGTAAAACTTCAATATAATGAAAGAAATCTTTTATAATTTTTTCTACTTGATTAAAACTAATATAATCAAGTTTGAGTGAAACATATTTTAAATGTTCTAAAAAATTTGTATGCGAATTTATATTTGTAAAAGTACATTTAACAAGACAATCAATTGATAAACGACGAAGTTGCAGAAGATAAAATAATAAATTATTAAATGAATCAAATCGAATACGACTATTAATTACAAAATGTTCTATAAGACTATATTGATATTTATGAAAAATAATAGGTAATAGTCGTTGTTCATCTTTTGTTTGATATGTTAAATTGCACTATTTTAATTTCGGTAAACGAAATATACGATAAAAAAGTGTACTTGGACTTTGTACATATTCAATCAGATTGAGAACTAATGAATGAAATTTGGGTAAGAGAATTAAATGATGGAGAATTTTATAAAGATATTGAGCTTTAATATTATCAAGAATTAATGTTTCAAGACAAATAAATTTTGAAATAATACATAGTGGTGAGAAGACAATATCAACTGTAAATGGATTTAATAAACGAAGTGAATTAATTTGATGTTGATTTGGAAGAATTATATTTATATGATAATGGTGAAATTTTGATTTTGGCATTGTTGAAATATTTATTTTAATTAGAAGTGTTGAATGAAAAAGTAAATTTTGAAATCGTTTGTTAAGATTAATGAATCCTTTATAAACATAATAAATATCAAGATATTCAAATATTTCATAAAGAATTTCATTTGCTAAATCTTCGAATAGAGATCTAAATCAAATAAAAGATAAGAATTATATAATAAAATAGATTTTTCAAATAACTACTGAACTTATTTCGATTGATTGTTATTACTAAAACAAAATATAAGATTTATTAAATGTAAACATAAAAACTTACTTTTATCAAATAATGTTCTTTTCTTATTAATACTATCATCATTAAATATATTATTTCGTTGTCGTTTTGTTCGTATCATGTTTAAAATGATAAATAAGAAGGTTAATATTGATTGAGAAAATTGTTTTCGAACTATATAACAACGAAAAGAAGAGTACATGTACACATGGAATAACAAATATATTGTCTCTCTCTCTCTCACTCTTATCTATCCGCAATGAACAGAATAGATAACGATATTTTGTATTTAAAAGACAAATGAATGTTAATTAATATAATAAGACTTTTTCATGAGATATTTTACTCTTAATAATTACTACATGATGAAAGGAATAATGCATATTTCATAACACAATTTAAAATCTGATGAATGATTTTTAAGAAATTAATTTGATCAGAATATTTTCAACATGAAGGAATTATAAAACATTCTGTAGTTTGAATTTTATTTGAAGAGTATTAAATATATTATACTTTTATTTTCTGAATCATTTTTAGTCAGTTTTCTAAAAAGATTTTTTTTTCTCGAAAATGAAAAATACAACACAGTGATTATTTCCATAGAAATTGCTAACATTATGGACTGAGTATTTCGAGTAGAATGTTCATAACTTCTGAACAATTAAAGTTGAAAAACCTGGATTATGTGCAGTTTTGTAAATCTTCGATCGGTGATTCTAATGGACTCGTGAACATTGAAAATTCATTGTAATGAATGGACTCATGGTACATTGCTTATCAAAAACTTCGATTAACAATCATTAGGTAATTTGCCGGAAAAACCTGTAATAGACGATTCGAGACGTCTTCAACTATTATTTCCAATGATGAAACAATGCATATAGAAGTATTTGATGTACACGTATATGTAATATTATTACATGGCTCCAAAATCGAACATGAAAAAGCGGATGCACAAGTGCTAATATTGTTGACTGTACGATGGTCGAAGTAAGGCGTAAATAATAAAAGACAGCTATTATTATTACTTATGCTTACACAACATTGTTGTAAAGAACAGTTTGTATAATATCTCATAGTTTTTCATTTTTATACGAATTTCAAGCAAAAGCTTCAATTGTAGATTGAAAATTTTCCTAGAAATAACCCTATATTTCGGGTATTATACCGGCGAAATCTATCTACAATGAATACCAATAACATCAAAATCCATTTCAAGAATCATTGGAATGTTATTCATTCTACTCCTGTCGACCAATACTTTCAATTCGGCCATTCTATTTCGATGTTTACTATCATTGGGTACATATTCTTTGCTATCCTATTGTATAAAACCATAGTACTATACGCACATTATCGATACAGTGGCCTATCCACTTGCTTCATAGTTCAGTGCTCGTTAGACAACTGTACCAACATCTATGAGTATAATACGTCCATTGTCTGGCTTTATTCTTTCGACTTTCATAATGATCATTACTTCATCGTTGTGTATTCATGAATTAAGACTGACGATCCTATCAAAATAAAGTAACAAAATGACAAAGACATGCTTCAATTTGACAAGATTGTGCAACTGGGCTTAATCTTCAGCATTATTTCTATTGTGAGAACGGGTGTTGTTCGAAGAAAACAGTCATACTCTCTTTCAGTTCTCTCACGATAGGTTTTTTTCTATCCTATGTTCGAATATATCATTATGGCATACATATGATTATTATCAAACGTGTTTTACTTTTCAAAACAGAAGACATGGCAAAATATCATTATTGCAATCGAATTATACAAATCGGAAGGGAATACTTTCATGTCACAAATACCTTCGACAAAAACAAAACAAAACAAAATTGCTTTGACGAGTTTTGAAAGCCTATTCTGCAATACAGAAGTACGCTTTCCCACTTAGGCACTACACTGATTCATAAAGATTATGCTATCACTGCTACTCATTTTTAGTACAACGAATCCTCCAGATATTAATTTAATTGATGGTATGCATAATTGACCACAACTATGCAAGCCTCAGCTTATTAAACATAAACTAAGTGTATTACTGGACTAAAAAACGATAAATATGAAAATCAATTCTGTTTGTCACCTTTATTTTTAATTATTAGCTGACAAACATAAAGAAAAGAAAAAAGACAAATATAACAACAACAACAAAAAAAAAATAGAGAACAACAAATCAGGTCATTTCGAACACAGACAGAAATTTGAACAAAAAAAAAAAAAAAAAGAAATATTTGAATAAAATAATTATATAAGAAAAGAATTCTATTAATTGTTCATTTAACTTTTTTTTTTCTTCTTTAAATGACTTATTAAAGATAAATGAAAGAAAAAAAGAAAATAATAACTAAGACACAGGTTAATATACATTTGAGAAATTATCTCATAAAAAGAAAAAGAGAAAAGAATTAGAATTTGCGTAAGTTTGCATACACCGAACAATCTCAATCCAATTTTACCAATGATCTTCACAACATCACATACAAGAGATGTGAGGGGAAAAAAAAGCGTAAAAAGAATAAAATACAAGACAACACACAGTCATTCATCTACATGTAAGACAACGACTAGAAAATTAAATTCAAAATGAAACATAAATTCACATACATATAAACATATATACTCATTGATTTAATTAAAATCCATTTGTACCTATAACACTACCAACTGTTTGTCCTTGTAATGATGGATGAAAGACTGGTTGTGATGATTTTGAATGACGTGTTACTGCCTTATGTGATGACATATTACCAATATGAATTTTTTGCCAACATCGTTGACAAAAATAATCGAAACAAGCAAAATTTCGACAAAATAAATCACCAGCAGCTATTTTACATACTGAACAAAATCGATATTGTAAATGTGGTTCAATTTGTAGACGTTTAAGAAAACGTGGTGTTCGAACATCGACTAAATAATAAACAAATAAACTAAATTACAATATTCTACCTAAAATTTTCTTTACAGTTTCGTAGTAACTTCAGACAGCACGAGAATATTCTGAAACACTATTCACCTTTCTCTGGCAACAAAGTAAAATAAGCAGACGAGGTAAATAGAAGTGAGGAAGAGCGGTCTGGTAGCAGGTCGTCTATTGTAGAAGACATCGACAACCCTACTTACTATAAATAGACTTCCCCCTCAAAAAAGTCACATTTCACCAGAATCATCAAAATTGAAATATCTATTCGAAAAACAAGCCATTTTATAAAATTTGTTTTTTCTCAGAACGTGGATTCAACGACGTAGCGCCAGCAGAAGTCTATCATAGTAAAGGATAAAGTCAAATATTTTCTTTTGTTTGAAAGCTTGTGTTTACAGCTAGCCTTCCCCTCGTAACCCTTTTTTTTTTAAATAAGTCTTCTTATTATCATATAAGAAAATAGCGCAATTTTTTGAGTCACTAAACTTATCATCCCTTTTCTTCACTTCCCAACATTTCCCTGAAAGTTTCATGTAATTTGGATGCTGCTGAACTGAGATTGATTTTTGAAGAGGGCCTTAAGTTACAGTATTGTGCGATGTTTATCTTCAACTATCGAGGGCACACAGCCAACTGTCGAACGTTGTACCTACGAATAGGTGTCGATAAGACTAAGACAAGCTTCAAAGGATTCAGATCAATGCCCTATTGATAAAGAGTTATAGTCGTTTAAATGAAAATGAAAATGTCTTTCTCAAGATATTCGTCTGCCTTATCGAATGCCTTTTACGGTTGTCTTAGTCTCATCAACACCTATTCGTAGGCATAATACGAAATCAAAACAATGTCATCTTATAATAATTAGCTGTTACTTATACAGTAATCCACACTAAGTCAATAAAAAAATTTCTAGGATCAATACAAACATTTCATACTGTGTCAACATCACTTACCAAAAGCTGTTGATACTGCATGAAGAAAACTTGAACTATTATCAAATGTAACTCGACCACTACCAATTCTACAAAAAAAAAACAAACAATATAATATTATCAATTATTAAATATTTTTTCTTTCATTAATTACGGATATTTATATTTATCAATATCAACTCCAGCATAAACAGCTCCACCAAATAAATCTTCCATTAAACGCCATAAATATTTAGCTGTCATTGTACCATGAAGATTACCAACAAATATTGTTTTTTTTGAATCAAGTTGTTGTGGTGGTCTAAATAAAAATTAATTTTATATATATTTTAAATATTTCATATATAAATACCGTAATGCATAATTATTATCTCCAATATTCCATGGTATAACTTCAACTGTTTTTCTTGAACCAGTTGCTGTTTCAAAATGTATAAAATAATCTGAACATGCATTATTATTTGTTTGACGTGAACAATTATCTAATAATGCACATACAGATTTTGCATTATGAAATATAATATGAAAAAATCCATTATCACGATATTGTTCTTTATTTATACCATGTAATTTAGGCCATTGAATTTCAAATATACCAAAACGATCAAAATTAGCATGAATATCAATTTCAGTTGCAAAACGTGGTACACCACCAATAAATACTTTTTGTGAAAGTAATGGAATTTGTTGAATATTATTTATATCATGTGTTTGTTCAGTTGAAAAATCACCAATCCAATGACGAATATTTTCTATTGTATCATCTTGTTGTGTTTTTATAACAGATTGTTGTTGTTGTTGTTGGTGTTGTGATGTTGGTGTTATTGAAAGTAACCATGGTGGTCGAATATTTTCATCATTTATATTTGAACTAAATGGTAATATTTCATTATTAAATGAAAATGGAAGAATTGATGATGAATTTGTTGTTCGAGGATGACAATCATTTAAAACAAGTTGTTGAAATGGTAATACACATGATTGTTCAAATGACATTATATTTGATGTATTACGTAGAATATAATCTTGAAAAGGTTGTTTCTGTTCTTGATCGAAAATATTTTCATCTAAAAATTTAAATATATCGAAATCAACTATGAATATATGACCCATGTACATAAAATAAACACGATTATCATAGAGAGTTGCGAGGTGTTTCAGGCTGCAAGGTTTAGCTTTTCGTAGGTCCGAACTCACACTTCCCTAACCTTAGGATAGGAATAACCACAACTGCTGTTACAGTGCTCATCTAAAAATATTCTCCGTAAAAGTGCAATATCCCTCCAACAATAAGTGACGGTATTCATAGCTTAGTTCGATCTAAATGATGGATATAGTCATGACTTCTGTGTCTTTGTAATTCATATGAAAAGAAAATTAAAATTATATGATTTCTAGAAATTTTACTTGAAAATATTTTTTTATGATGACTTACTTAATATAGTTGAATTAAGTCCATTACTATTTGTTGTTGGCCATGTTGAAATAAATTCTTTAGTATTATTTTTCATTGGAAATGAAAAATCATTTCGTGGACAACAATTAACATCCATAGTTAATAAAATTTACAAAATAAAATATGTACTATGTAAGATTATAAAGAAGAGAAAAATGCTGTATTATATATATATATATATGTATGTATGTTTATGTTGTTTAATAAATGACTGACTGATTTTTATTTTCGAACTTTTACATGTATACGTTTTCTTTTTCGTCGGTCGAATAAAGAGAAAGAAAAGGAAAACAACTATTTAGTAAAAATATGGATCGTCCGTTTTGCGTCGACGAACTAGTTCTTGGAAAAGAGAAGAAGAAAGAAAGAGTGTAAAGAAATATGACCGAGGTCATTGATCAGTCATTCGATAGTTTCCTTTTCTTTTTTTTGTTTTGTTTTTATTATTGAACAGACGTTCATTGATATCCTGCCTGTGCGACATGTAGAAAGAAATATATTGGATTGAATATATAGATACGCGATGAGAGAACGAATGTAAGAAGGAAAAATGTGTGAAATAACACGACAAGCCAATTGAGATTGTCATGTTATTATAGAGGAGGGAGGGCAGCTGCTTGTCGTTTTACGATATACCACTTCTCACATTAACACTAAATTTTATATGTATACAAATCATGCAATTGAAACTAATAATATACGTAAAAAGAAAACAATGAAAATTTTAGATAAATCTATTGATAAAAATTATCTTATTGGTATAATATTTAATTGAATACAAAGAAAGTTTATTGAGTTAATATCGGTTAGATGTCTTGTGATTAAATTCTATTATGAACTAATAATATGTATATATTTTTCAATAATATTTAATAAAAAAAAAAACTGTCTGAATGTTTTGGAATGCTTCTGTTAATGTCCTTTGTTTTTTATCATCAAACGTTAAATAAAAATGAAAAAAAAAAGGTGTCAGTCTGTGAGAAAACATCTATTGATATTTAGCAACATAATAAGGAAAATTGAAACTATCGGATCAGATAAAAGAGAAAAGACGATCAGTTTTAGTAACAAAAATAATAGTTTAATATCTTTGTGTAAACTATATTGACACTCTACAGATATGAAAAGTATATATAGGATTTATCCTAATCGATTTGAACCAATCAATTTTATTCTATGTTTCAACTCTTTTTTTTTATCCAAGTTATACAGACTTCATTAATTAATTTGTTTTTGTTTTAATTTTAAGTCAAAATTTCTGCCTTAAGAGAATTTAGTGATTGATATCGATAAAGATACATCTGTGTTCAATAAATGTGAACGTCTTATAACAATCAGATACTAATGAATAAGATAGTGGCACTGATGATCGTATGTCAACAGGATCACGATAAAAAAAAACAATAACAGAAACAATGGAAATGATATTAAAAGCTCATTTATTGGTAGTAACATAGCAAATAATGCGTCAACTTTCTTAAACTGAACAGTTTTATATAGTGAACGCTTTGTAAACGATCCCGTCAGTGTTAAGGTTTTACTGTATCATAAAAACATTAAAATATTGTATTTCATCTTATAGATATAATTGTGTTTTTGAATCGGCAGGTAGTAGTAGGAATAATAATCGAATTGACATGATCAATCATAATGAAGATTTCAAACCTGTTTAAATGAGACTAAAACTTCGATGAATTTATATTCAGTTTTTGTTGTATTATGTGTCTCTCGCTTAATCTTTCAAGTCTGTTTCTTTTCTTCCTTGAAATAGATTGATGTATTTTTCTTATCTCAATATCATTGTCCATATGCTGCTTCGCTCAATTTGGATTTCTTTTATGTATATTGATATTAGTCGATGACAGACGGAAAAGGTCACGTTATAACAACTCGTTCTTAATAAACACGAAATGAATGTCTATAGCAAGAAGTGTTATGCCGCTTGGGCCTATTTGATTTTGCATCATTTTTTTTTGAAAACGTCATTCTTTAAAAAATACCTGAGGTTTACAAATGAGATGACCTCATTAGTGTTATAGTACTTACATGAATTGATATTCAGATGTGTTGTTTATACTACAGGAACAATCGCATTCGGGAGTTATTAGAAAATAGAAAATTAGATAAGTTTTCTGAATTCAATGTGCTCGTGTACAAAAAGTCAATTGGGTAAAGTTTGAAATATCGATATATTTAAAATACAAATATAATTTCATTCTGATATACAAACATACAAAAACATTTGTATGTCTGAACTTTGTCTCCTTATATCATGTTAATGGTTCAATTTGATATTTTCGAATTGAATTTTATTTGTTTCTCTATAGAACTATACAATACGAAGTCAAAAGGAAGATTCGTAGACGACTCTAGTTTTTAATATACATAAGATAAATAACTATGTTTACATAAAACAAGAACCTGTTATTTGGCTTGAACACTCAAAATGTTATAATAGAAAACGTGTACTTTTTAAATATAGGTTCATCATAGTTGCCTGCTTGTTTATCTGCCTGGCAAGTCACTAGGCCAGAGATAATTCTATCATGGCTCTTACAGTTTTGAAATCAAGTGTTGACACATTGCCTTATTGTTAGAGTATACTTCCACAACTTGATAAATATTTTATTTGTGTCAATAATTTTTGACAGAAAATGATACGAAGTTAAAAGTAACTATTTGGAAGTCGACTTTACCCGATTCCTATCATGTTTCGGCCGTACTTCATGTGCTTTGGTATTTATCTTTATTTTCAATAAAAAAAAATCTCAGAAGTGGGACTAGGCGTTTCTTCTAGGATGACCTAGGCCCAGTCAAGAGTTTCACGACAGGTAGAAGATAAATAAGCATTTTGTTATCTCCTTTCAAGAAAGTAAGCGAAATGTTATTTAGAATTGTCTTTATTATGAAAGAAAATAAACTATAAAGCGTAATGTAAGGTAAAATTATGTTACTATATCTTTGTGATTATCGTGAAGAATATTAAGCATTGCATTCATCTAAGATTTATTTCAAACATACGCTCTTCGATAAGAAATATCAAATCATTAAGATGACTGTTATTCATAGAACTTCATGTTGAAAATACTTCTACATGTAACTTGTAATATCAGTTTTGTTTTAAGGGCTATCGTTGTGTTTATTATCTCATTTATGTGATCAGAAAACTATCTTGAAAATATGAATACTAGAAATTTTCTAGGATGGGTTGAGTCCGATCACGGCATGAGTCATCAATTTTATATCAAAAAAATGGCATTTTTGGATGATGAATTAGAAATGATTTGTAATCAAAATCATAAATTTAATTTGATAAAAATCTATATTTTAATCAATTTTAATGTTCATTTCATTGTTTTTAGTTCTAAAAAATGTATTATATATTTAGTATCTTTCAAAGAAGAACGTATAAAAGTTTTCAAAATTGAATTTGTTCTCGCTTCATTTATTCTCTACAATGAAATTTGTATGAATCATCAAATCAATATCGAACTAGAAATCTATTCATTGATATAGATTAATTATGATACTAAATTCTTTTGATCAACTAAAATCAAGAAATTAGTCTTAGTGGCATCTGATATTTACATCATTCTGTTATATTATTGTTAAAATACCACTATGTAATATAGTACCATCCTTTGCGTAAAACTCATCTTTCCGGCGAATATATCTTCTGATTTAATATATTTTTATTTCAATTATTTTTTCTGTTATTTTCATCAAATCCAGATGTCGCTTAAATAAACGCATTCGACATTAATTCATATTGCTTTATGTCATTTGCAAATGCACTTTTTAACTAATTTGCATCTCATTGCTTGTCATAAGTACTTTTCAAACATCGAACTAGAGTAGCGCTACAACCATTGCTTCTCATAAAGTGACTGTTGTTCTTTATCGTTTAATGTATTCTTCATATGTCATTCATGCTGCGTAATCATTACAACGCAAAAGAAAAAAAAAATGCTCTGTCATTTCTTGAACTATAAAACTTCTTTTTTTGTAATGATTACAACGTAAGAAATATACAGGTGATGCTTTATCTAATCTCTTCCATAAGAACAAGATATAAAGAAATCAATTGTAAAGAGATACATGAATTATGAAAAATTACACGTATCAAACTTTTTATTTTTTAAATATTTCTTATGTTATTTTAGAATTCAAAATCGAATGGCCAATCTTAAATCCATTCCAACAACAATAACATGTAATAATGATAAGGATAATAAAATATCTGCATTAAATGATAAACAAATTCGTTATGAATTATGTGCAGTTAATGATTTAAATAATGGACAAATGAAAGAATTTGAAATAAAAACATCACTTGTTAATACAAGTATATTACTTATTAGGCAGAATAATAGATTTTATGCTTATTCAAGTAAATGTTGTCATTATAAATTACCATTAGTTAAAGGTTTGATGAAGAATTTTTCTTTTTGTTATATTCATATAAAACTTCTAATCGAAATTGATTAATTACTAGGTGTATTAGTTAATAATCATCTTCGTTGTTTTGCACATGGTGCTTGTTTTCGTGTTGATACAGGTGATATTGAAGATCATCCAGGACATGGGAATTTACCAAGTATGATTTGAATTTACTTTTATTTTTTATTAATTCTAAGTTTATATGTTATTAGAATATGATGTAGAAATCGTTGATAATCAGATTATTTTAGTCGCAAAAATACAAGATCTGGAAAAACTTGAACGTACAAAAATACCTGATAATCTCATTACTGAAGCAAAACCAGTAGTAGCTATTATTGGAGCTGGAGCAGGTAAATATTTTTATAATCAGAGTAGTAGTCCGATATCTTTCCTATAACTAATAATAGCTGTTTCCTTAGACGAAGGACTAGTCTGACGCAGAGTTCTTGCGCACAATTGCTTGAGCTCCACATAGATACTAACTAACTACAAGAGCAGGTGTATATCACAAACGTAGTCAGCGAGCTATAGGACTGGTGATTCGAGACTCATTCCATCAATGGTAATATTGAGTTCAACCCATGGTGATCGTCTTATAACCAAAAGGAAGCGCTTCGGATATAACAAATATATATATATATTGAAAATAAGAACATTATACTATGTTCGTACTATCTTTGAGTCAAGTTAAAGTAATGTAAAACACTTAACATATGATATACAAGTAGGAATGCGGATGTCGTTCTACTGAATAAAACAAATATTGACTGAACGAATGAGAGCTTTCACGATCATTGCTATTGATTAATAAAAATAAGAAATATGTAGTTCGAGTGTTGTCTCAGTCAGAAAAAAATTCTTAGTTCTGATTTCGCACTTAGTTAATACATATTCTTGCATTACCAAAAGTCATAGACTTTCAATTGGGAAAAATATTTTGAGACACTGATATGTTATTTTGATAAACATTCGTCATCTATTGAAATAATTATATTATTTTAGGAGGATTTACATGTGCTGATATGCTTCGTCAAAATGGTTTTCGTGGTCGTATTATTTTATTTACAAGTGAAGGAACACTGCCTTATGATCGTGTGAGCTTTTTTTTTCTCTTATAAACCATTAGAAAAAAAAAATAAAAATAAAGTATTGAATAATTTTTAAGGTTCAATTATCGAAACAACCAACTAAAAATCTTCAAGATTTACTTCTACGTGATGAAATTTATTTTAAAAAAGCTCAAATTGATTTATTACTTCATACAGAAGTGACAAATATTAATTGGACTGCCAAAAACTTAACATATAAAACATTAAATAATCAAATAAAATTTCTTACATATGATTATTTAGTATTAGCTACTGGTTTACGACCAAGAAAATTACCTTCATCATTATCAGGATATAATCTTCATAATATATTTTATTTACGATCATTAGAAGATGCCAGAAATCTCGTTAGTAAGTTATCATAGAATTCAAAAAAACAAAAAGAAATATATGTTCTCATAAAATAGATACAGTAAAATTATCGGATACAAAAAATATTGTTATTATTGGTGATTCATTTATTGCATTAGAATTATGTGGATGGTTAACAACTGGTTTAAATGAAAAGAAAAGTATTTCAGTTGTTATGCGTTCAAAAATTCCAATGGCACGTACGTAAGAAAGCAAAAAAAAAAAGATAAAGAATTTATTAAAATTAATCATTGATTGTAAAGGTATTTTTGGTAAACGAATTGGTCGAGCTTTACAAAAAATTCATGAAAATAATGGTGCAAAATTTTATTCACAAGCTAATGTGATAAAATTAATAGTTCGTTATTTTATTTAAGAGATTATTTAGTTCAAAAAGAAACAGAAAAATTTTCATGTTTAAATTTAGAATGAAAATAATCATGTTAAATCTATTCAATTATCAACAGGTGATTTAATTTCATGTGATTTAATTATTGTTGCAATAGGTAGTGAAATATGTAATGAATTATATAAAAATTCTCCTATTGAAATGACTCATGATGGATTTATTAAAGTTAATCAACGTCTTGAAACATCAATGGAACATGTTTTAGCTGTTGGTGATATAAGTAAATATCCATTGAAAGTATTCGATTTAGATAATATTAATTGTCAACATTGGCAAATGGCTTGTTCAACAGGACATCAAGCTGGTAAGCATTATATATTCTTATAATTGAAAAACAAAAAGAAATTTGCATTCGATGGAAAATACATGTTGATTTCCTGTTCTATTGTTTGTTTAGTGAAATTAGTTCAGCTAGTTTTTGATGCTCAGAATGAAAGAGGAATATGAAATAACTTAGATAAATGTGCCATTTTAGTAAATAATTGAAATGTAGATTAAGCAATTATTGTTTTATTTTCTGAAATAATCTTTTCAATTGATAATGTCGTCTGTTCTATAATTATGAGTATCAATGACGAAGATAAATGTGTAATGAAGAGTGAATTATAAAACTAATAAGAAAACGATTACAACAAGAAGAAAGAGAGAACATAGGTGACGATTAGTATCATCACGAGGAGAACGCTGAACCCTATCGAAGCTTTGATGCTTCCTCGGACATCAGCTACAACCCTTTTCAACAGCGAGAGCACAGCCATCTGAGGTTACAACGTTTGTTTTTTTGCTATTTAATTTCATCGAGTGTAAAAAAAATAACCCCAATGAAAGATGTATATGTCATATTTTGCTTGAAATAGTACATATATGCTAACATTAAAGAAAAGAAAACGAACTCAGTATAACCAAAGAGTCAACTTGACTCTATTTTTGTCTAACTAACAAAATTACTGAAAGCTGTCTAAAGATAAACACATAGACATAAAAACTATATCATTTTTCTATAGTGTATTTCTTTCATATCAACACAAACGTCTTTTTGATATCTGTAATAAATATCATAGATTAGTTTGTTCTATGTATATAATAATTTTTCATATATATATATATAATTGATCAAAATAATGATGAAAGAATTTATTCTTATGAGTAAATATATACATTCTATATATTCATGAATTTTACTTCACCTATTAATATAACATTGAATCATGTAAAATATCATAGTACACTATATTTTTTAATCCAAATGTTTTTTTCAAAATGTCTCTCTCGAGCATTTGTCCTAAATCCCTAACATTAAAATATCAGTAGTCATTTGTACATTTACATTTAGTTATATCATTTGTCATACATGAAAAAAATAAAATAACGTATTTAATTAACATATTATTTTCTTTTCTAATCTAGCTGATACTATTTTACATTATTATCTTGGTCAAAAACAAGATGATTCTTATTCATTAAAAACTGATTTTTATACAGTACCAATATTTTGGACAACACAAAATAATAAAATAACAATACGTTATGCTGGATATACAAATGATCCTGAAAATGTTATAATACATGGTGATCTTGATAATGAATTTAAATTTATTGCATATTATATTATTGATGATTATGTTCGAGCTGTTGCTCAATCAAAATATGAACCATTATCATCTGAAATAGCAGAAATTTTTTATTATAAACAAGATATTCGACGTGAAGATATTGAAAATGATATGTATGGTTATAGAAAATATCTGAATAAAATACAATATCTCAGCTTATAATACAAATATTTTTAATATTTTAGTTTTTATTTATCAATATATGACAGTTTTCTTTTCTTGCTTAAATAATAAATTGCTTTTCACTAAATCAACAGTAGTATTTTTTTCTTCTCACATTGGACATATGTTGAAGATATTGGAATGCTTGAGAGTTCATTCAATCATTTAAAAATCATTGTAGCTTATTGTTTTATGTTATATATATCGTTCGATGCAATTTAAGGGTACCTCTCCTCTCTTTTTTTTTTAAACAAAAAATCGATTTCGATCTGGGCATAAGGTGTGATAGTTCCATGTGTCATGAGCAATTCAAAACATCATTCGATCCTAAATAGTTTACTATTAAAAAGTTATGGAACTTAAAAAATTTAT
This sequence comes from Rotaria sordida, assembly GCA_905250125.1. NCBI lineage: Eukaryota > Metazoa > Rotifera > Eurotatoria > Philodinida > Philodinidae > Rotaria > Rotaria sordida. Next base: position 19,646 of record CAJNOL010001800.1, read on the forward strand.
TTTTCATAGAAATTCTAATGAAATTTTTTTCTTTTACTTAGCGTAACGCAAAATACAAGTTTTCTCAATCGGGCCTAGTTACAACTTCCCTTCAACTGTCTTCGGTCAGACTGAAATTTCTACTACAGATACTTGAAAGTATTCTCTGGATGTAAAATCGATCGGTTTTGTTTTTGACCTTCTTATTCGGATTTATAGGATTCTGAACGTCAGTACTACTGCTTTGGATTCGAACCTTTTTTGTATTTCTCTCATAAAAAACAAAGAAAGCGAGAGATTTTTTTAAAAAGTTTAAAATATCTCTGAGATACAATCTAAGGTATCTCTAAAAAAAAATTCAGCTCGATTGGAACAAGTTAACTGCGGATCACAAGCAGGCCCGATTTAATCCTATGAAGAGGTATGATTTTTCCTAAAAAATTGCAAAAACCTTGTTTAAAATTTTTTTCCTCGAACACATGTCTCCTTATCCTAGATGCTCTATCTGTAGTAAGAATTTCAGAGGGATTGGTTATACCCTCTTAGAAAACTAAAAGAGGGAAGATGCTCTTAATGTGCTGACTTTGAATGTTCAAAGTTAGAAAAATCAAGGTTTCTTGAAAATCCATTGAATAGTCCAGGAATTAAAGAGAGTAGACAAAGTTTAGAAGTTGTACTAACCATTCGGATGATATTGAAGAAAAAAATATTTTTTGTCAGATATGAATTTTTCCGGTGACATTACGAGTTTTTGAGAGTTGTAACAAAATTGTTTAAATTATTAGATAGACTACATTTAAATGTTGAAAAAACATGATTTTGATTCTGTTATGATTCATACTATGTTTCTCTCCGTTAAAAATCGATTTTGGGCTAGATATCATCACAAATATCTCATTTGATAAGCTAAAATTCTCTCTGAAGTTTCATTCTATATATTTAATTTGTTTTTCTATTTGAAAGAGTTTAGTATATTTTTCAAGCAGATGGTAACAGCAAAATAATAGAATCATATCATTTATGAAAGATCCGATTTCGGATCATATTCCCATATATTGTAACAAATACCTATTTTAAGGAAACTTCCTCTCAAAAATCTAATTTCAACAGAGTACATGAGATATTAATGAAACTTTGCATAGATGTTCGACTTATGAAAATATATTAATAAAGATAGGAAATTCATGCCTCTGTACCTTATCGTTCAGCAGATTTCCAGAAACCAAGCTGCAAAACTCAACTAGCTTTTACTCGAAAGAGAACTCATTTTTATCGCTTTGTTTTTAATTTTTTTTGTTTTGTTTCATTTTGTTTTTTTGGATCATTGAAACTCCAAAAGTCTGGAAAATTAAAAAAAATCTATATACAACTTTCTAGAGTGGAGTATATTGAGAAAAGCATAAACGAAGTTTTTCTCTTATATATTAAGTTCTAATGGAAGTAGAGCATAAATTTATTACATGTCAACCGAAACGCTTATCTATATAAATTAGATTATCTTTGTATGAGATGCATCGCTACCTACTATTGCCTTTATATTTGTTATATCATTCAACAATGTAATAAAGATAGAAGAGTTCGGGGAGGATCTCAAAAATGTATCCTTAAGATACATACGAAAAAATATTTGTTTATTTTACCTCTACAATAAAAAAAGCTGATCTCCAAGAATCAAAACTATTCTTATCAATTCATACACTAGGCTACACGTACATATCCATTTGATATGAGTAACTTAGTTACATCTGAACCTTTCTTATAATACTCCTTGCTGTATATATATATATCGATTCTGTTTCCTGCTATTATAAAAAAAAGAGAGATGTTTCTATACGTATTGCTCATATTTTTATAAAGTATGACGAGTCGTTAATTTGAGTTTAAATATATAAAAATGTATTTCAGATGTAAGATTTTCTGTCAAGATATAAACTTAAGAGGAAACAGAATGAAGATAACGTCCGAACAATATACATTATCATCAATTTACGAATGCACAATACAGCTGTCGTGGTATTCAAATTGTTGAATGACGTTTGATTCGAGACATGTAGAACGCAAAAAAAAAAGCAAATGGGTTATATGCTCTTTTCAGTAACTTATCATAGGTGGAGTGCAAAATATACAAGGTTATAGCGATAATAACGTAAGGACATTTTTTTATATGCTTAATATTGTTTTATTTCTATCCAACTACTGACTAAATTAGTATTTTTCTTTTTTTGATAAGTTTAATTTCTAAAGTTATGAACTAAATATTTTCTTGTAATCAAAATTAGAACATTGATGTATTAAATCTTATTTGTTCCTATCAATTAGTGACATCTATAATGGAAAATTTAGAATTTTCTAAAGATTTTCTATTATTATTAAAAAGAATTCTTTTTCTTTGATTTTAATTTAAATATTTATAATTGTTATTTTTTTTTGAAAGGCTTAATATCAATCTCATGGCAGTCTAGTACACAAAGAACGGAAAAAAAAACACGTCCGTAATTGTTCGACTTATATGTTGATTGTTTACAAGTTTTTTGGTCATTGTTTATTATAGTGTATTCGTGTGTATTTTCTAAGAGGCAACTCGTCGCGCGTCGTCGCCGTCGTCGCCCCGTTTTCTATTGTTCATAGTGTACATAGGCCTTGTCTATCTTTTCCCGTTTCCGTGTGTATTCTTCTTTGGCATTACATACCTGTGTACTTATGTAAAAAAAGAAAAAAAAAACAAGAATATCATCAAGCGTAATAAACCGGCTGATTTATTATTGTGTTTTTTTTTTTGTTTAATTATTAGTGTTTGTTTATATTCATATAGTAAGTTATGTCATAATCAAGTTTACAAAAAAGAAAACTATACATTTTTTTTTTTGTTACATAGTTCACATATGTGGCCATCACAGGGTACCAATGATTATACAACCAATGGTGAGAATAAAAAAAAGACTTGTATATGAATTTTGTGAAAAAAAAATTTTTTGTTTTAGAACGATCAGCACCGATTAATATGCCAAATCGGCAATCGGATATAACATCAGGCTATGCTGATCCACATGGTGTAGTTTTTTCACCGAAATCAACCGATCCAGCTAATCTTGGAATTAATATGTGTATTAATATATTAGAAGGAGATAATTCACCACGTGCAAAAGAGATGGCAATTAAAGATGTTACTCAACATATACAAAATATGAAGATTTATGTAAGTGAAAGAAATCAATCGTAGATAGTTCAATGGTTAAAAGTTCATATTGTATGGGTTCGATACTGTATTGTATCAATGGCTATCGTCAGGCGTTACCATTGTTTATATTTTCAATCATAACAGTGGTGTTATCGATTAGCCTAGATAAAAATAAAAATAGTTGATTGTTTTCGATTAATATTATGATAAATATATTTATCTTTTCGACTATTCTAACATATGTATATATATATATATTTTTTTTTTTTTTTTTTTTTTTGTTAATTTAGACTGACAGTGATAATAATAAAAAAGCCGTTGATAATTCAACTGTTTATGATGTTAAATCTGACGATAAAATCAATGAAACAGAATTAAATCGTAAACAAACACCACGTTCATCACCAGGTCATGTTAATAATGATTTAACAAATAGTACTAATAATGAAAATCTTCCATTAACAAATCCAATTGGTTCTAATGATGATACAAATGATGGTTTAATAACACAATCACATTTAATGATGAATGGTGCACCTACAGCATCAGTACCTATACCATTTCAACGAATGCAAACTAATAATCAACAACAACAAATGTTACTCTATCCACAACAACAAGCGTAAGTTACGAAAAAATGTTGGTTAGAAGTTCTTACGAAAAAATTTTTTTTTTTTTTTTTAAAATTTAGTTATCCACCACAATATCATATTGTTTCTCAACAACAGCAACCGACTCATTATGATATGAATCCATCAACAACAAATTTTCAAACATTTGATTATACTCTAATTCAACCTCAATCGTAAGTTATATTACTTGCTTGAGAATGAGATTCTTTGAGTTCGAGCGACGCGAATTCGCTAAAAAAAGATATCCTGTATTATGAAAATCGTTCAAGCATTACATCCTAATCGAACAATCGTTTTTGATGAATAGTGTAGAGTGCATTTTTTTTTAATATAATCTGAAACAAAAAAAAAATGTTAATCTTCGTTTGACTACTTATATCAACTTGAGTTTATTCGGGGGGAAACAAACAATTGTTTGCATATGATTCAAAGAATAAAAAGGAAGATATCTAGATATAAATTTTAGGATCTATTTGACGGATTAAAAAGCCAGTGACGATTTCATTTGACTTATATTTTATTATTTTCACGAAAACAAATTCAATAGCTAATTGAAACTGATATCACAGATTAATACAAAGGTGTCAGACTGGAAAAAAGTAATCTGTTAGTAGTTCTGACTCTGACTTACACAGTACGATATTTTGCCTTTGTGGATTGCATCAACAGCAGCTCAAGTAAATTCAAGAAGAGATCATCTCCCGGAATGTTATAGGCTCTTCCTTCTATGTAGATTTTCGAATTTATGAGAACTCTTCAAAATATGTTAAATTATTATAATTTTTTTTAATTTTATTTAAAAAGATTTGAAAGTCAATCAATAATGACAGCATTCAATCCACAAGCAAATGGAAATAATCAACAAGATCCACAATTAGCTAATTTAGCTCAAACACCATTGATGTCATGGTTATCAAATACAATGGCTACACAACAACAAACAGCTAATCAACAATCACCATATGGATCATCAAATCAATATATTATAAATAGTAATCAGGATAATTATTTACAACAATTACAAAATTTTCATCAATCACCAGCAACATTACCATCATTACTTGGTCAACCGCAATATTGGTCAGCATTACCAACAACTCTTGTTTTTCCAGCACCACCACAATCTATGTTAGCACAACAACAACAAACAACAACTAATGAACAACAATCACCACAATCAAAAACAAATAATAATAATAATCATCGTCCATTAACACCAACAAATTCAAATGATATATTAAGTACATCACAATCTAATCAACAAGCACAACAATATATGAATATGCCACGTACAACACAAACACCAGGTAATAAAATAAAATAAAAATAAAGAATTTTTATTTCAAATAAATTTTTAGTTAATTTTCCATTTTTTGCTGCTGCTTCACCAACATTTCTTGATCCAAGTCTTATGATGTCAAATACACGACAACCAACTGGATCACCAGGACTTCGTATGTATCCACAACAAATACCAATACCAGGTATTTTATCTCAACATCAAAATCATATCTCTTGTATACATATGTATATATATATATATATCTTTTAGTTAATGCAAATAATCAAGGTGGTTTATATGGTAGTCCAGTAGCAAGTTCACTTTCAAGTTCATTCAATGGTATATTGTTTATTTTTTAAATTCATGAGACAAAATAAAACATTCACACCTTTTATTCTTTAGTAGATCTATTCTTTTACAAAGATACATGCGAGAAAAAAAATATTGATCCTTTCAGTTGTCTACTGATTTTTTTCGAGAGATTCTGAAGCAAAGATTTAAACTTTCGATTTGTTTCTAAGAACATTTTTCATACTTCGTTACATTTTACTCATATTCTTTGAACAAAATAATCTATGAACTTTATTGATATAAATTTCTCTCTCTCTCTCTCTCTCTAGATGTTTATACTGTTCCAACACAACGACGTGATGCACCATTACCTGATTTTTCTCGTCTTGTTACTGATCCTCGTTTATCAAAACCTATTCAACAACAACAACAACAAACACCATTATATCATGGTCAATTACCTGGTGGTTTACCTCCATCACCTGCATATAATAATTTAATGACTTCAATGACACCACCACCATCATCTAATGCAGGTACATTTGATGGAATGTTTAATACAAGATATTTTCCAACACAAAATCAACAAGGACCACCACAACAAGCTATGATTAATGGTAATGATGTATATACAGGACGTCGTAGTATTGGTGGTATTAGTGGCCCAATGCCTAATTATTATGCACAAAATGTTTTTGGTGGAACAGGAAATAATAATAATAATAATATACGTGGTAGTAATAATACAATGTCAAATTCAGGACGTGATTCTGTTATAACACGAAGTAAATTATTAGATGATTTTCGTAATAGTCGTATGCCAAATTTACAATTACGTGATGTTATTGGACATTTTGCTGAATTTTCAATGGATCAACATGGTTCTAGATTTATACAACAAAAACTTGAACGTGCAACAAATGCTGAAAAAGATATGGTTTTTAAAGAAATTATAAGCAATGCACCACAATTAATGACTGATGTTTTTGGCAATTATGTTATTCAAGTAAAAACAAAAAAAATACCATTATTTTTATGAAACACGATCTAATAGAGAGATGACTACAAAGATTTGACTCTGGAAGAGGATGTATGCAGATTTGTAGAGGGAAGACTTCCTCTATCTAATAGTACGTCTATTATCAAGTTCTGTTGTTTATCGAAATTTTTGATAGATGGCGTCACAGAACTTGATAATAGATGCACTATTAGCCCGAGGAAGTCTTCCCCTACAATCCTGCATACCAGACCTGTAAATGAGCCGTCCAACCCGGCCCAACGAAATATTTTGTCGGGCGGGGTCGGGAACGCTGTTGGACAAGGTCAGGTCACTCAGTCCAACGATTTTATCCTTTCTTGACATAAATTTTTTTGACATTTGACTCATCCGTGAGAGGGGATAGAGGAAAGTTTCCGCGCTACGTCCCTTCGATCGTCACTTTTTTCTAAAAGACGAAAAATATGCAATAGCTCTCCATTGAGAAAAAAAAATCTTTGTAAACAAAATTTTCTTCGGGTTCGGGATGTCCCTATTTCGAGGCCTGCTACATACATCCCCTTCCGGGATCAAATATAACCCTGAAACTTATATTCATCTTTGAATTCTCCATAGACATGACAGATATCTTAGCAACGAATCATTGCAGCTTGTGACAGACACATTAGAAACGACACATCATGGACGATCTTGTCTTCGCGCCACAGATCGTATCAGACACTAGTCGAAGGTCAATACAGACCGTGTTAGATGCCGTCGTAATGCTTTCCCCTATAACGTTTCGTAATAATAAATGATCTATTTTCCGAGGATTAAATAAAAAAGAAGAAATGTATTCCAAAATAGATAGATCATCGTATAGGAATTATGTTAACATTTTTGCATAATGAATTTCTTTTTTTTGTTTTTTTTTAGAAATTTTTTGAATTTGGTTCATCAGAACATAAAGCATATTTAGCTCATAGTATACGTGGTAATGTTTTATCACTTGCTTTACAAATGTATGGTTGTCGTGTTATACAAAAAGCTGTTGAAACTTTACAACCTGAATATCAAGTACAAATAGCAAGAGAATTAGAAGGAAGTATTGTTAAATGTATTGAAGATCAAAATGGAAATCATGTTATACAAAAATGTATTGAATGTTGTATAGGAGATGATATTGATTTTATAATACGTGATGTAACAAAACAAGTTTTTCAATTATCAGCACATCCATATGGTTGTCGTGTTATACAACGTATACTTGAAAATTGTAAAGAATCACAAACAAGACCTATACTTGATATATTACATAGTGAATTAGAAAATCTTGTTCAAGATCAATATGGTAGAAAAAATGAAAAGAAAGAAATAAAAATAAAATTTTGTTTTTTTGTTTTTCTATAGGAAATTATGTTATTCAACATGTATTAGAACATGGTAAAATTGAAGATCGAAGTCGTATTGTAAATGCTATTATGGGACGAGTACTTCATTTATCACAACATAAATTTGCAAGGTAAAAATAAAAGAGAAAAATCTTCTTTTTTTATATATTCGTTTAATGAGAAATATTGTTCTTATAGTAATGTAGTTGAAAAATGTGTTACTTATGCAACACGAGAAGAAAAACGACAACTTATTGATGAAGTTGTTTCATTTGGAGATGGGTAAGAAAAAACAAAAACAAAAATTTACATATATAATAATTAGAACATTTTTTTTTTTTTGTTTTCATAATATTTTAGACCTAATTGTGCATTATTAACTATGATGAAAGATCAATTTGCTAATTATGTTGTACAAAAAGTAAGATTTTTTTGTTTATAAAAACAAATATAGAATTTATTTCTTACTACATATTTCGATTCATTTATCTATAATGCGCATCAGAATAATTTTCTAATTGATAAAGAATTTACTTACGAGAAAACATTTTCAACTGATCAATTGCATTCTCATCGAAAACTAGTAGATTGCAAATTATCGATCATGCTAATTTTGAATATGATTGTGAGAAATTCTCTTACAGGTGTTTGCAAAAAAAAACTTGCACAAGTTCTTTTACAGATATCATCTTCTATATAAGTCTTGTTCGAATCGTTTTATATTGTGGTGGATAGCCCACGAAGAGTACTATACTACAGCGTAATTTCATATCTCCTTTGTTTACGTTTAGAAGAAATATTAAACAAATATCTTTTTTTCTTGGACGTAACAAAATTATTTGTAATTGAAATTTCAACATTTTTAACGATTTTTAGGTACAATTTTTAATTCGTTATTAGGATTTTTTTATCCAACGACGAATAGTATTTCGAAAACGTTGAAATGAAGTTTCATCAGTAATTATTGTATGTGTAAAATCATCATCTTTATGATCTTTAGCCCACTGAATACGTCGTTTTTTTTTATCAACTATTAACATATGAGTAGTATGTCGTAAAACATTTCTATAACTATATTCGTGAAGATAACGACTTATTGTTGATGTAGATACTGATTTTTAGCACTTTTTCAATAAATTTTCTTGTATTTCTTTATCAGAAAGGAAAGAAATCACTCTTTTATATACTCAATGTATAGTATATCTATCAATGATTCATTGGTAGAAAAATGAACTGTCTAACTGCTTCTAACGACTAGAAAAACGTTTAAAAGAAATATTGAATTTTGTGCAAGTTCTTTTGCAAACATCTGTAAGTCTTCATATGCTGGTTTCCTACACTTACGAATTTTTCACTTTGTTCTGTTCCGAGTATCGAATAGTCTGGAAAACAGTAACCTATTCTTTTTTTTAAATAGTTCATGTTTTAACTAGAACACAAATCATTTCAGCAAATTGTTTGTTAATCTGGGAAAACTATCATGTGAAGACGTAAAAGAATGAGTATGGTCGATAACTTACAATTTACTAGCTTTCAAATAAGAAAGCAATTAGTTAGTTGAAGGCATTCACAGTTGAAAAAAAAAAGATAATTAAGATGGAATAATATTTTAAAATACTTGAAGATGATGTGAAATGTTTTTTTTGAGATATTTTGAAATTCATTTTATTTTAATTTATCTAATGAGACAATTATTAACCGTACATTTTGATGATTAACTTCCGGAATACTTCGACTAAAGTAATCTAAGGACATTTTATTCTTATTAAAAAAGAGAATGAATGAATAATAATCTTATTAGGTTTTACAACATAATAGTTGATGTTATGATGAGAATCATAGAAATTTTTTCACGTACGAACTGAATGACTTCTTTCTTTTTTTTTAAAAAAAAAAAAAGAAATATTTTCTTTTATCAAACTACTCATCATCTAAATGGTTTTCTTAGAATACATTGACCTTATAAAATATTATTTCTATTCCCATGTGTATTTCTATACAATATGATGACGGAGAATCTTGTCAACAATATAATTAGCATTTAGATCTATTGGGAAATTTGTTTATATATTGAAATAATATATATTATTCATAAAATTTATAGAAAGTCACATCTGATTATACAAAGTTTGTCATTGTCTATTTTATTAGATAAAGCAAGTTTTCTAACATGAAATAGTCTTCAACTAGACTAGAAATTTGTATGTAAATCACGTCTCACTAAATGGAAGGTTCTTTTTTCTGTGAACATGCAACAGTGACATTATTATTTTCATGCATATTAATAGTCTTGAATGTCAATATAGAGTTATAAAACTTGCTAGTTTATCTTTTTTTCCCATGAGACTTTGGATTAAAATAAAAGATCATGGAACACGTTTTATCAAAAAGAAAATAGATTGCCATTGTTCACTAATACAAAAGTTATTATATTTGTAATTTTTTTCATCTTATGTTCATAGATGATTGATGTTGCAGAACCAGCTCAACGAAAACTTCTTTTACAAAAAGTTCGTCCACATATTCAATCACTTCGAAAATTTACATATGGTAAACATATAATAACAAAATTAGAAAAACATTTAAGTAAAAATTCCGATTTGGGTCCATTATTAACATCATCAACATCAAATTCAAATGGTTTGTCACATTATGACAACTAACATTTATTTGTTTTTTTTTTTTGTCTTTGCTTTTTTTTTTTCATACAAGCACTTTTCGTTTTTCTTTCTTTGTCTTCTATTATTCTGTAGCTAGATTTGTTTGTTTGTTTGTTTTTTGTGTCATTGCGTGACAGTGGTCGCTCTCATACTCGGTTTTGTTTTTTTCGTTGTTGTATATAGGCGGCTCAGGCAATGTGTTTTTGGTCTTGCTCGGCAACACTATGTGTTCTTTTTGGAACTTGTCTTTGCCTTATATACAGCGGTTTGATTTCTTCTTTTTTTTTTTTTTGTTTTGATTAAAAACAAAAAATTCTTATGTACAGCTTTGTCGTCTAGCACTTGTGTAATTGCTTCTCGTATACATAATATATAACTGTGTATGTTTGTGTGCGTACTTCACTTATTGTAAAGGTTTATGTTGTTACACACTTCCTCCTTATGCAAAAGATAAATAATAATATTCAAAGTTTGGAGGTTAGGATAAAAAACAAAGTGAGAGATGGTTTTTGTTTATTATAATACGCACACAATAGAGTCTATTTTTGTATACCTCCTTTTTTTGTTTTCTTTTTCTCTTGGTCTCAGGAAATTGTGTAATATTAATGGGAGGTGCCACACATTCATACTTGTCTTATGTCTTTATGCGTTTTGTTTTCTACCCAGGAACGATTGTTTCGTTTTTTCTTTTTCTTTTCTTTTTTTTGTTTTGTTTTGTTTTTCATTAAAACTAAATCTGTTTAACTTGTTCTGGCACACTTTATATTCATGTAGTGAACGACCTTTGTTTTTTTTTTTCATTCTTCCTTTCTTGTTCTTTTGTTTGCTCGTTTTTTTCTTTTTTTCATTTGTTTACATCACCCAACTACTTGTACTACTAACGAAAAATAAATATACAGAAAAAAAAGAAAAAAAAAAAAGAAGATTCTATTTTTTCCTTTTTCTGTTTTCTTTTGTGTTTTGGTATCGTCATCCAATGAACGACAAAACAAGAAATTCATTTATATGTTGTCGATAAGAAAACAAGAAAATTCAATGTTGATGCAGTGATTCTTATCTATTAGAATAGAAGATGAATGAGAGAGATACTTTCTTTTGTTTTTTGATGACGCTAGTAACTATGATTCTTTTCTTATTCATTAGTATGAATAATAATTAAGGAAAGAAAGGAAAAATGAATTAGTCGAGAATTATGTAGTCCGGAAAAAAAAAAAGAATAAATATGACATTTTGGAAAATATAGTAGAATTGCGTTGAGCAGATGATTAAAAAACAAATTGAACTTCTTGCCTAATATAAAGTTAGATTTTCTATTTTATCAGATAAATGAATTTTTTTTGTTTTATCTGACGATTAGATACAATGTTTCTCGAACATCAAGGTGATGTCGAGTTCTGTGCACTCGACTACATGATAAACTGTAACATTTTACAGTAAAATATCTCTAAGATGAATGCTCGCGAGATCAATCAATTTAGTAATAATCGTTTGTTGGTTACATAAGATGAACATCTTTCCAACAATCTATCAATTCAACTATTTTAATTAGAGGTAAATTAACTCGTAACACAAAAGAATGACAAGATGTTACATCAATCATTGTTGCTATTGTCTAATATCATTCTTTTAAAATATTTACAACTAGTCAATCTCTTTTTCTTACGCGATTGTTTATCATAATGCAATAAACATAAAATCATTTTTATCTCATTCTGAACATGAGTGATAGAACATATGTTGTTCACATTATAGAGATTGTTATATTTCGTGAGATCAGAATTAAGTGCCCATTGTTGAGAATAAGACAGTGCTTACATAAAGTGGTCGTATTGTATTGTAGTTAAAATAGCAATAATACAAATTGAAAACAGAATGTAACAAAAGATGGAACTTATCATAAACAATCGAACTTTGTATCATTTGTTCGATAGGAAAATTGACTGGTACTATGTTAATGAGGAATATCTCTTTCGGTCATTTTTTCGAGTAGGATAACCAATATGATAGGAACATATATTAATGTATAAAATGAATAAAAGCTGTTAGTGCAATCTCTGCGATACTGCAATGTGAAGCAGGATACACTTGTTGTTGCTAATCAATGAAAAACTATTTTAATCTATCTATTTTGGGACACATCTCTACTTCTGACAGATATTCATACGAAGATACTTTCTACCTCTATCACTCTCAAAAACAATTGCAAATCATAGATGTTCATCGTGGCTGAGAATCTACCACTGCCACTGCGCGATCCTCGGAGAGAAAAGGCTCCCGCACAGTAATCGCACTGCGACCAAAATCCAATTCTATCGCGACGCGGTGAACTATATAGAAAGTTGCTGCTGCCGCAATGATTTTCAAAAATCTCTGTCATCACTGTACTGCACTAGAGCTGTTAGTATGAATCCATGAGACTCATCTAGTCTCTGAGTGTTACACTTATGGACATCTAAATCCTGTGCAAATCCATGAAACCAAGCCCTGTATGTGATGTGTCGTTGTTAGGGATGCCTATCATGATCTACGGAGTAGGAGGAGCATGCAAGTATTTACCGTATATAATTTAGCACTCTTTTTAGATCGTTTTTCACAATATGAAGATTTATCTTTCTTATCTTTTTTTAACATTAAATTTAAAAAAATTCTTTATTGATAACACTAGAACAACATATTTTTTTTTACTACTCTCATACATCATCTTTTGAAATTTTTATTTTTCAACTAAATTCAAGTTTAGTGTCACTATGATAGAAATAATGAATAATAGATTTTTAAAAAAAAAAGCATTCATTTTAGAAATTTTTATTTTCATTCAGAAAATGTTGACATAATTTTTATATAATCTAGAATGACAGTTGACTCCATCCAGTGGCAATTAGATTTTACATTGAAATAAATGTGGCCTCGTTGTTCAACGTCATTCTTCTTTTCCGCTTCAAAGGAAAAGCATATATTTTTTTATTAGCTTTGTAACTTTTTCTACGTCTTCAGATTTCTTAAAGCAAAAAAAGAAATAATATATACACAATGTCTCAAGTTAATATTTGATAGTAAATATTTATAATATTATCATATAACATAAACTAAGAAATGTATCCACAACAATATCCATCTGTACCATCTGCACCACCACCATATGATACTAATACGCAATTAAATCAACAAGCATATCGTCAGTCATTACCAAATTATCATACAACTAGTGACGAACGTATGGCTGGTTTTCAACATCTTGTTGATCGTTATGAAAGTGAGTTATAGAATTTTTCAAACTTTTATAATTGATTTTATTTTTATTGATTTAGTTAATCATACATTTGCTAGAAAATTACGTGCTCTTGAAGGATATGAAATCGTATTTATTTGTGATGATTCAGGTTCAATGAATACACCACTTGGTAATTTATTCATATTTACTGTTGTTGTTTTTTGTTTATTAGATATATAAAATTAATTATTTTTATTTCCATAGGTGATCTTTCGGGTCCTTTTGATAAAGCACCATCTCGATGTATGAATTGATATTTCAGAACATTTTTTTTTTGTTTTCGAAAAGAATTTTTCTTTTTTTTTTGTCTTCTGTTATCATAGGGGATGAATTAAAACAAACTGTATCAATTGTTGTTGATATTGCAAGTGTTCTTGATCCAGATGGTGTTGATATTTATTTTCTTAATCGTGAACCTTTATTTCATGTTCGTAGTTCATCAGAATTAATACCTATCTTTGCTGTACCTCCATCTGGTATTTTTAACAATTGAATATCTTCAAAAAAGAAAACAACAAAATATTTTTTTTAAGGTCCAACTCCAATTGTTCCGATTCTTCGACGTGTACTTCATGATAAACAACAGGAAGTCGAAGAACGTAAATTATTAATACTTATAGCTACAGATGGTGTACCAACTGATAATCAAGGTCATCGAGATATTCGTTCATTTGAATATGTTCTTAAGCATGAACGTAGACCTGCTAATCGTATACCTGTAACAATTATTGCTTGTACAGGTAAGAAAAATTAAAAAATAAAATAAAATTTTTATAAATTTTTCGTTTTTACAATAGATGATGATGATTGTATTGGATATTTAAATGATTGGGATAAAAAAATTTCTAATCTTGATGTTGTAGATGATTATAGAAATGAAAAACGAGAAATTCAAGCACGACAAGGAAAACAATTTCCTTTCAGTTTTGGTGATGTAAGTAATAACATGATTGGCTTTCTTTTTTTTGTTTTGATTAATTTATTTTCTATTTTTATAAAGTATGTTGTTAAAATTCTAATGGGTGGAGTTGATAGTTGGTTTGATGATTTAGATGAAAAGAAAGTAGCGACAGATGGTTATGGACGAATAACAAGTGCTGGTTCACATCGTAAGAAATCGAATTGTATTATCTTATAACAAAACTTCTTTGGATAACTCCACAAGTAACAATAAACTCTTTCTATCAAATATTTTTCTTTTGATTAAAAAAATAAATGGCGAAGATATCTAAATATAATCAAATATTAATTATTCACTATTAACTGTTTGATTTCATACCCTTTATGATCAATAAATTTCAATTTCATATTACACAGATTCACCTTCAATTTAATGGCCTTGATTTTGATTATCAAATTTTTTCTGGTCGACAAATCATTATCATCTAACTGTGAAATACACATGCATAATTTTATTGCAGTTAATTGTATATTTTAATGATATGTTGCGCATGACAATTTATTTCTTTTTTTTTTTTTTTTGTATGCACCTCATATAATATATTTATACATATTTTTTTTATTATATACAATAGTCTAACAGATAGAAGTTCATCTGTATGTATCTTTTTAATATGCTTCCACTTTATTGTATGCTTGAAGGGGATAAGAAACCCAAAACTGAATAGAGAATAGTATTGTTCACAATTGAGTGTTACTATGATTCATGTTTGTCTTCCATTTTTTTTTCTGACGTCAGCACCAAATTCTTGTTAAAATAAAAGAGCTTATTTACATTCAATGTCAGGCATTATTCAGTATGTTCTCTTTGTATTTTCCTCTTTTTTGTTGAGTAATAAACATATCAATATAATTTCATCTATTAAAAAGACAAACTATTTTTAGATCGCCTTTTTTTTTTTCTTTTCTTATTCAAATAAGAATTTATCTTTGGCTTCAAATGGAAAGTCAACATTAAGACAAAGAGAAGTACAGGAAAAAAAAGACGTCATGAAAACATTTTTCTTTTTTTATTACTTATAAACTAATGTTATATTGAATATGAATCCACAACAATACCCTGTATTACCGTCACCAACAAATCAAGTTGGTTATAATTCATTACAAGAAACAAATGAAGAACGTATGAGCAAATTTCAATATCTAGTTGATCGTTATGAAATTAATCGAGAATTTGCAACAAGATTACGAGGATTAGAAGGATATGAAATTGTATTTATTGTTGATGGTAAGATGACAATAATATTAAATGAAAAATATTTCGTTTTGATGATGATTCTATTTTTATATAAAATAATTTCTTTTTAAATCTATTTAGATTCTGGATCAATGAATACACCACTTGGTAAGATAATAAATGCACAAACATAAATATATCTCTAAGTATTTTTGTCAATATATATTATCATGCCTTAATCTTTTCTTTTTATAAAAAAGATTCATAATTCTATTTTCTACAAGAGAATGTATTACAAGTTTTACTACAAAATACTAAGCAGGAATATATTAGATAAATAATACTACAAAAAGCTCTAATATTTTCAAAAGTTATTTTTCCAGAACAATGCAACATTTCTTTTTCTAGCTTTATATAAATTATATAAAAATATGACAGAGTAGTAACTAAGTACGAACCTTTTTATGATGTACAATGAAATTCATTTCAATCAAATTAACTTTCTGACGTATAAAATTACTTTATTAAAAACTTTGCTTGTTTCGCTCAATGTACATTAATAAAAGGCTCTATTGAAATCCTGACATTTCAGTTTGATGCATCATTCATTTTGCTTGAAATTGAAATCAAGTTAAATTATATGAACTCATAATTTTTTCGTTGATTAATGCAAACTTTTCTAAAGTTTGGAAAAAGAAATAATTCATTTACATTATTGATATTGATACATAAACTTTACTGCCCTAATTACAAGATAGAGATTCTCAAGTGCTACAAGACTGCTATATATTTTTTTCCATTTTAGTTTCAAACTTCAATGAATTAATCTTTAAAAAAAAAGATTAAGGCATAGCATTAGAGCCCGCTGGCTCTAAAAGTTTCAGACTTCGATCTGCATGAGTCCGAGACCAATCCGGCGAGTTTTATGTGGTGATATTGAGAAAATACTTCGAGGGATATTTATTCTGCCGCATCTGTTATTTTGTTATATATAATGAATATTTGAAATAAATTAGGTGATATCACTGGTCCATATGATCGTAATCCAACAAGATGGGATGAACTTCGACAAACAGTTTCGATTGTAGTTGATATTGCTTCTGTGTAAGTTAGTTTTATTTCAATATATTTTTAAATTAATATTTATTCTGTCTATATAATGAAGTTTTGATCCAACTGGTGTTGGTAAATAAGAAAATAATAAAAAAACTAAAGTCTTCATAATAATTTAATTTTAGACATTTTCTTTTTAAATCGTCAACCAATGCGTAATGTTAAAAATGCTGAACAACTTATTCCTGTATTTGCTATTCCACCATCTGGTAAATAAGAATATGAAAAAAGAAAAAAAATTTTTCTTTTTTTTATCAATTACGATATTATCATAGGACCAACACCAATTGTTCGTATACTTCGACAAATTTTACAAGAAAAACAACTTGAAGTTCAAGAACGTAAATTATTAATATTGATTGCTACAGATGGTGTACCAACAGATGATAATGGACAACACGATACAAAAACATTAGAACATGCACTTCGTCATGAACGTAAACCAATCAATCGCATTCCAGTTACAATAATTGCTTGTACAGATGATAATGAATGTATTGGGTAAAGGAATTTTTTTTCTAATATTTATTATCTTTTATTATTATTATTATTATTATTTCTAGTTATCTTAATAATTGGGATAAGAAAATACCTAATATTGATGTTGCTGATGATTATAGATCTGAACGAGAAGAAATTCATAAAGCACAAGGAAAAGATTTTCCATTTAGTTTTGGTGATGTAAGTAAATAAATTAATTGTTTTTCTAATTAAAAAAAAAATAATTTTCTTTTTTTTTTCTTTATAAGTATGTTGTCAAAGTACTAATGGGTGCTGTTGATAATTGGTTTGATACACTTGATGAACGTCGTGTATCCGGTAATCGTCCACCAGATCGACATGCTCGTAAAGGAAAAAATAAAAATACATGTTGTACTTCTTAAAAAATAATTAAGCCAAAAAGAAAATAATCATTCCTATTCTGATTTTATAAGAATGTATTCAATTTATGCTCATTATTCCTTTTTTTTTTCTGTGCGTGAATATGTGAATTTTCTTTTTTTATCATTTTTTTGTCAAATCAATCGTTATTTAAAACACAAAAAGCCAAACCATTATTGTAATAGATCTTTGTGTAAAATAATAAAACAACATGATTGTCTAAATAAGATAAATTTATAATTAAAATAGCGTCTTGTTATTATATAGTAGAAATTAAAGATAAAAGAAAGAACGACATAAGCACTATGAATAGTATCTGATACCGGAGTCTTTTATTTTATGCAAAGTATTATTCGTAATGAAGATGTATGCTTCTATTTAAGAGAAGAACATCAAACGGTTTCATCGGTTAGATGAAATTATCAGTTCAATAGCAACAATTTTATGTATCTGAAGTTTGCCATATAACAAAGATATATCTAACAAGGGAATGTTACCAACTTAAAAACCGTTTGTGAGTGCGGATTCGATACATACGGTAGACCCCAATGAGGTATTAGAAACTTCAAAAGGATAAAGATCCATAAGTCTTCCCTACAAAGTTATAGCCATTTTAATGAAATTTTAGCTTATAGCACAGCTTGTAAAAAAGAATCGAATAACGAAATTTCGTCCATAGATAGGTCTCCTTGTAACTACAGGTTGTCTCAAAAGTCCGGCGTGAAAGTAAATTTGAATAATTCCACTATTTATCAAAACTTAATCAACTGATTGTTTTTCCTCTTGGTAAGTATCACTGTGAAGTTTTTTTTTTGATACGAACAAAGATCACAAATACTGTTCAAAGTTATTACTTTTGCCTAAAATACAAAAAGCAGTCGTTTTTTTTTGGATTTCCAAAAACAATCACTATGCAGTGTTTCTCTTTTCTTGCTCTAATTTTTTGCGTTTCTTGTAGCGTTTAGATCGACTAGATCTGGGACTATCGTTTCTATGCATTTGTTTTGGTATTTTACTACAAAAAGAAGCTCAATGATATCAAGTCTAGTGTTTACGAAGATCATAACATCGGTTTACTTCTTTCAGTTACGAATCACCATTCCGAAACACAAAGCGATTTCTTGACCTTTGTGATGGCCAGACTTAACATCACTAGGTTTCTTTTTGTAGTGAAATACCAAAACAAATGCATAGAAACGATAGTTCAAGATCTAGTCGATCTAAACGCTACAAGAAACACAAAAAATCAGAGCAAGAAAAGAGAAACACTGCATAGTTATTGTTTTTGGAAATAAAAAAAAACGACTGCTTTTTGTATTTTAGTCAAAAGTAATAACTTTGAACAGTATTTGTGATCTTTGTTCGTATCAAAAAAAAAAACTTCGCAGTGATGCTTACCAAGAGGAAAAACAATCAGTTGATTAAGTTTTGATAAATAGTGGAGTTATTCAAATTTACTTTCACGCCGAACTTTTGAGATACTCTGTAGTTATAAGTAGGCCTATCTGTAGACGAAATTTCATCATTTAATTCATTTCTACAAGCCATGCTATAACCTAAATTTCATTAAAACGGTTCTAACATTGTGGACAATTTCTATGGGTTCTTATCATTTTGAATTTTTTAATATCTCATTGGAATCTACCTTATGCATTGAGTCTGAACTCAAAAAGTCATTTTCAAGTTGAGAAGGCTACATTGTAAGAGACAACAGAAGTATTAAAATTATCGAAAGATTTTTACCACCTCGACATAATTTCAAACTAATCTTTGAAAGTAGTGAACATTCAAGACTATACGTAGTTATGATTTCTCGCTTCTTCATCATTCCAAAGCAGTTCATAAAACTTTCTTTAAATTCTACTTCGATATATTATTACGTCAAATCTGATCGCCAATTGAATTGATTCAGAAAGGTTGTTTACCTTTATATCAATGCCATTTAAAGCAGAAGTCAGGATTTATGTTATCTGATTAGAATTTAATATATATAATAAAATATCATTATGTCTATTTTTTCTATTCTTTCTTTTTCATAAGAATATTGATATTTCTTATTAAATTGGCATAGACTACATAATCATTAACTATGTTTCATTGTATAGCTGACTGTTTCAATTTAATATTCATACTTATTCTATCATTGCAAACTCTTGAAGCATACAATTCTATATTGCAATATTTCTCTTGAATAAGATAAAAATTAATTTCATGAACCATTTGTCTTTAGTTTATCTTGTTACTAATAGTTTTCTGTCATGTTACAGTCTATGTGATACTGCTTAATTATTGAGCAGAAGGTATAATTTTTTCCTTTTATAGAGGATTTTCTGCAAGGAAATCAGAAACTTAATTACAAATTTATATCTACTATTTTTTGAAACATGATTATTAATCTGTGCTACATCCTATGCCGAAAAGCTTTGATGTTATCTCGCTCATTTCAATTTATTATTCGACGTTATTCGTCTGAATTCTGACATATTACAAATTAACATCTTCTTATCACATAATATACTAAGTGACAAACTAAGATCAATGTTGTTAAAACATTTTGTTTTTATTTATAATCAAACACATTTCCATAATGATAGAGGTTTTATTGAAAACTTCTATGCACAACAAATAAACCTTGACGAAAAAAAAAAGAATTATTCGGTCTTGTCTTTGTCTTTCTGTCAAATTATTCTCTCTATTTCTTTTTAGCACTTTAGTGCGTTGGTTATAATAATACATTTTCATACACAATGATCAGTACATTTCTTTGTCAAAAAAAAATCTAATGACTTTCTTATATTATTGAATCAGGCTTATTTTGGCATGGTAAAAAATAGAATTTAAAAGTAATATAATAAAAGTCAATTCTTTCTCAAGGTTATATTCACATTTTGAAACAGAAAAGATCTTTTAAAGACACAGTTGATATTAAATATTGTTCTTTATGAATCTTCACTAGTACCGATCAACACATATCGACCAGATTACTAACTACAAAATTGTAACGAATCGTATTTTTGATTTAAAATATAGAGTTTACGATCAGTAGAAATTTTCGTAGATATATTTGAATAGTGGAAGTATAGACGTTTATAATACAAATAAAAATTTAATATGAAAATACAAGGTGTTGATATATTTAAGTGTTCTTGAATAATATTTGTTAATAGATGATTCCATGCTTCATCGACTGCATTTCTTAGGTCACGCTGTGGCCTTTAAACTCCTATTTCAAATCAGAGATGTACGGTCCACGGGTTTTGACTCGCGAAGCCATGTGATGACGGCCGGACGGAGAAAAATTTTTCGATGTTTACTCGGGGCCGGCGGGGCGCGAGCATCGATCGCCTCACGGACGGTCCGAGTGAGATTAGGCTGTAAAAAGAAAGATGCGAGTCTCGAACGGGACGAGGATAATTGCTCACGGGTTCAAGCGAGTAGAAGATTTTCACGGGGCGCAATGGAGGACCATCAAAAAATAATCGATAGGTATCATTATTCCACATATGTGATAAGAAACATATCGATTAGCTCATTGTTTTCAATTTATCAACTACAATCTTACTTGTTCTTTCGTTTTTTCCTTTCCTAATCGTTTTTCATATTTAATTTCGATTATTAACTTGTAATAAAAATCAAAAAAACAATAATTCATTTGGTTCTTCGAATAGATATTGAGGATTTGTTGCATTGTACTGCATGAGTGATATTTTTGATCATGATTAGAATCACGAATTATTTCCAAGATCATGGTCACGTTCAATCATGAAGAAAATTTGTTCAGACTGAGAATCACAAAAATATTTTCTAATCATGAGCGACTATGAGCACACGTGATAGTGATCGTGAAATTATAGATCATGCAGTACACTAATTTTTTAATTTTTTTATCCATAATAATGATTCAATTGCATGATTTCTTATCTGATGAATCCTCTAATGATATCTTGCCATCGAATGCCACTTGTCCATCATCAAATACTTCTAACTCTTCTGGCTAATTTTCATCAAGTGCTATAAAATATAACACTTTAGATATCAAGATATTTCTGAAAGAACAACCGAAAAAATATGCGCTTTTGGAAAATTAAAAAGTGAACCTTGCGAAACTATCTCCATATGGGCATTCATTTGCTCTTTCTCCAGTGAAACGAATCATTGAAAGTAAATTAAATGATGAATAAAAATTTTCATGAGCTCACGGGGGCGAGGCGGGACGGGTAGGGGAGTGTTCAGCAAAACAATCTACGGGAATCGGCGAGGCGGGTTAAGAAGTTCCACGAGACAGAATCCGCAGGGCATCAAAATTCGATGCCCCACACATCTCTGGTGAATATGGGTATGGATGTAACTGTGGCTGTGGCAGGGGTGTTATCTGGAGTTTTTCTGCATTGCCACATGCAAACCTACACTGAAACCCAGTGGAAACCTTCTGAGGTATAATAAATTATCACGAAACTTTTGAAGTTCCGTGAGATGTCTTTTTTTCAGTGTGTGGTGATGAGAGTGTTTGTAGATACTAATCCTATCTCATGTCGCAGTGAAACTCACATCTACCTGCATATCCACACCAAACCAGCACCTCTTTTTGTTGTTCATACCGAAAGTTATTTAAATATCATTCACGAGTTTCTTTTTTCAAATGTACATTTGTTGAACCCATTCCAAGAAGAATGAAAAGTCATTAAAAATAAAATTGAAGCCAATTCCTTGCGTAGATTATCTCGTCATTTTATTGACACTCATTAAAAAGCAAGTTCAGACAGAGCGAAAATAAACTTTGTCGCTGGCAAAAGAAAATGACATTAAATTTTAGTAACTTTATCAGTGGATTTTTCTACAGATACTTATGCAAATAGAAACCATGTCAGTGTAATAGATAAAGTCTAAAAGTAGTTGCGAAAAGAAACAAGAAGAGGTAAGACGCAATTCTGACAGTAAGAGCTTTATCCATCTGAATTTCGCCGACGAGGATAGTTGCGGCAGTGATGGTGACTGAGATATTATATAGTATAGTTTTGATGAATTGAAAAATCACAATAATATATAAAACTTTAAGGCTTATGCTAATAATTTATCCTTTTGTCTCAAACTATCTTGGGAGTCTATTGAAAACTTAAGTTTTTGTTTCCTCTTCTAAGAATTTCACTTCTCATGTCTAAGTTTCTTAAAAATAACTTTGATTTAGTCTATGATATCTACTCTTTTTTTTCGTACTTCGAATCACACATTATATTTTCGTATTAAATATTCATAAAAAGAAAAAATAGATAATTTAAAGTGGACTTTGCAAAATAAATCGGCTTGTTTCCTATAGTACAAGATCATAACGGAGACGGGTAATAGGTTATAGCCTTATTTGATTTATTTTTCAGTGCCAGATAATCAATAGTTTTTAATGAAAGTAGTGTTTGTTGTGACAAATAATAAACTATGAGCAATATGAGTTGGTGTGGGTGTAGCCTTGGTGTTAGTATCGGTGTCTTTCATGATGCTCTTCTTTTGCATATTCACACTCAATCGTCTACCTGAAATCTCTGTTTTCTTTGTTGTCTCAATTCACGAAGTATATGAAAGAATTTTTCTATTCTCTTCGTAGACATAAACTTGCAAAACTATAACGACACTTGATGATTTACTTTCTATGTAGATATTGATAAGAAGGCAAAAATTTTCAAAAATCATTCATTTCAACAGCACGCAGTACTCGAAAGTATTCAATGTTTATGGCTTATCAAGTTCCTCATTCAATATTGACTATACCTGTTGATCTTGTGTACCGCATCCTAGATCATCTTGATGACTTTACAATTTTATGTTTAGTCCGCAATGTTTGCACCAGACTCAACATGATTACCGATACATATCATCGATTTGCGGTAATTTTCGAGGTTTTTTTCATAGATTAAGATTTCTCTCATCCTCAAGACATCATTTTATTGAAGACATGATTCTTTTATTTATTGATATCTAAGGACATTATCTTACTGTTGAGAAATATCACTGGAAAAATTTAATTTTTCCTTAGAAAATCTATGTCACAATAGTGTAATACTAGTCTCATTCTCTTTCACAATCCTTTACTGAAAAGAAAACCAAATTGATCTATACTCAAAGATTCATCAAAATTATGTGTGCGAGTGATTGAAAAGTCGGCCTCTAAACCCACACCAATCAATGAAAATAATCAAAAGATATGAAATGTTACTGAATATCTTAATTTTACACTCATTTCTAGTAAGGATTATTCTAGTATTATTCTCTAGGTTCGATGTTAATTTAACATAGTTTACATATGCATTGTTAGATATGAGCAAATTTTTTCTTCTTATATCATTTCAATGAACTTTTCATTCATTACTGCTTTCATTTTCAATAGAGAGAAGCATCAATTCATTCTCGAGAATCAACACGGTGTGTAGCATATCATTCACGTTATCGTGTGCGAGTCTACCTTTTTGAAAGATGTAAAACATTTTATATGATTACATCATTACCTTTCTTTATTTCTTTCTTTCTACCCTTATTAATGCGATGCAAAGCATTGCATTGACGGAGTCCGTCACCAGTTGTATTTTTTTTCTTCCTTTTCTTCTTTTTCTATTTTATCTGCTCAGTGTGGATGTGAGTGTTCGTATGGAAGGATTTGAATGTAGGATGTGGGTTTGAGGATAGACGCAAGTGAAGGGATGAAAATGTACACCCACACCGGCTAAAGTTCTACGAGAACAACTATTTTTGGGTTCCCGTTTCTCGTTCAACGTTCAGAATTCCTAGTGATATTCCACCTTTTCACATTTGAAAACACTATCATTGTCTGACAAAAGCTTCCCACAGTACTACGATTTTTCAGGATGCGACATAGGTCATAGTTAAGCATGCATCAAGCCCGAACTTCCCGGGATTCGGTGTTCCCGGATTCGATCATTTCCGGAGTTCGGTCGTTTCCAAGTGCTCTATCATTCCAGGATTCTTAGGCGACACCCTTAGGTCCTTAAGTCCTACTATAGGCGGATACCCTTAGGTTCTCAAGTACTAGGTAAAAAAAGTGAGGTCCAAAGTGCGTAAACTCCAAATTTGGAGCTCACTTACGCATCAGTCAAAAAAGATGAGCTCCAAACCAGGTCGGCTTCAAACTTCAAGCTCGTTTTCCCATTACCTGGAATGCTAATAGCACCGTCCGGTATGCTAGTAGCATTTTCTATGAACCTTATAACATTATCAATGATGCTACTAGCATTACCTGGGATGCTAGTAACATCATTCGGACTGCCACAGGCAAAACTGGGACGCTAAAATCTGATTGATTGAGAACTGACCAATCATATGTGAAGAAGCTGTTTCTTCGCTATTGTAACAACAAAACTCGCTCATGTTCGGATCAAATGGAAGTGGACCCCAGATAATCCTGAGATGGGCCCGAACAACCCTCTGTTTTGTCCGAATAATGTGGGAAAAAACCGCACTACAGTCTGATTGGTTAATAATCGACCAATCAGATTCAAGGAAGCTGTTTCTTCCCTATTATAAGGACAAAACATTGTCATGTTCGGGCCAAGTGAAAAAGGATCCCGGATAATCCTAAGATTGGCCCGAACATGACAATGTTTTGTCTTTACAATAGCGAAGAAACAGCTTCTTCGCATCTGATTGGTCGATTAACAAACAATCAGATTTTAGCATCCCAGTTTTTCCTATAGGATTCCGAATGATCTTGTAGCATCGAAGGTGATGTGACTAGCATCCCAGGCGGTTGTAACCTACTTCGCTGAAAAGCATTTCGTCGAAAGACTCGTAGGGCGCTTTAGACTGTTGTGAGCCCTTTAATTCTTATATAGGCTTGTTCAACATGAAGAGCTCAACTCATTTTACCATCATCCGCAGATTTGGGGGCGCCGTCCGTGACCAAAAAGTACTTTCGACAGAGTATATTTCAGCGAATAGCATATATACGTTCCGGGCGATGCTACTGGTATTCTAAGTGAGACCTTTAGCATCAATGGTGATGCTACTAGCATCTTAGGTAATATACCTATGCAACATCATACACTAGTCGTTACCTCAGATTGCATTTGAAAGGGTTTTACTACTGTAAATCAGAAAACATGGACTGGATTTGATTGGTAAAATAGGATTGCATAAGTGAGCTCCGAATTTGAAGTTTACGTGTGAAGCTAACTTTTTTTGACCAAATTAACATGGTTATAGATTAAATTAGAGTTTTAAGCAATGACCGTAAACTATACATTCGGTTTAGTACAGAGTTTCTTACCAACAGCTCTATAGTAGTCACTAAACACAATTTCATTATGCCAGCTAATATACTACCTCCACATTTATTACACTATGCTATGATGATCCTCATTCTCTCTTCAAACCTCTCATTTTACCATCGCAACTTTTTCACACAGACACTCACCATACTAGATCTCCAATACAATCAAATCGGAGCTGTCGGAGCACAACATCTGGCTGATGCATTACGAAACAACACGGTGACCCTCATTCTCTCTTCATATCTCTCATTTTACCATCGCCACGTTTTCACACAGACACTCACCACACTAGGTCTCGAAGACAATCAAATTGGAGCTGTTGGAGCACAACATCTGACTGATGCATTACAAAACAACACGGTGATCCTCATTCTCTCCTCATTGCTCTCATTTTACCATCGCCACTCTTTCACACAGACACTCACCACACTAAACCTCCCTCAGAACCAAATCGGAGACAAAGGAGCACGATATCTCGCTCATGCATTACAAAATAACAAGGTGACTCTCATTCTGTCTTCATCTCTCTCATCTTACCATCGCCATTTTTTCACATAGACACTCACCACACTCGATCTCCAATACAATCAAATCGGAGCTGTCGGAGCACAACATCTAGCTGATGCATTACAAAACAACATTGTGACCCTTGTTCTCTCTTCATCTCTCTCGTTTTACCATCGCAACTTTTTCACACAGACACTCATCACACTAAATCTCTCTCAGAACCAAATTGGAGACAAAGAAGTACAATATCTCGCTCTTGCATTACAAAACAACAAGGTGACCCTTATTCTCTCTTGATCTCTCTCATTTTACCATCGCCACTTTTCCACAGACACTCACCACACTAAATCTCGAAGACAATCAAATCGGAGACGAAGGAGCACAATATCTGGCTGATGCATTAGCAAACAACACGGTTACCCTCATTCTCTCTTCATTTCTCTCATTTTACCATCGCCACTTGTTCACACAGACACTTACCACACTAGATCTCGAAGACAATCAAATCGGAACTGTCGGAGCACAACATCTGGCTGATGCATTACGAAATAACACGGTGATCCTTATTCTCTCTTCGTCTCTCTCATTTTACCATCGCAACTTTTTCACACAGACACTCACCACACTACATCTCGGAAGCAATCGAGTCGAAGACAAAGGAGCACAACATCTAGCTGATGCATTACAAAACAACACAGTGACCCTGATTCTCTCTTCATCTCGATAATTTTACCATCGCCACTTTTTCACACAGACACTCACCACACTATATCTCGAAAACAATGGAATCAGAGACGAAGGAGTGCAGCATCTAGCTGATGCATTACGAAGCAACACGGTGACTTTGATTCTCTCTTCATCTGTCTCACTTTACGATTGCCATTTTTTCACACAGACACTCACCATACTCGATCTTCAATACAATGAAACCGGAGACGAAGGAGCCCAACACCTGGCTGATGCATTACAAAACAACACGGTTAGTCTCATTCTGTCTTCATCTCCCTCATTTTACCATCGCAACTTTTTCACACAGACACTCACCACACTATATCTCTACGGCACTCAAATCGGTTGGGAACTTGCAGCTCGTTTGGGCGAATTGATAAAACCGAATAATCAAGGAATAAGACAGTGAACGTTGGTTTCAAAGATGGTTTTACTGGAGAATTAAAATTTTGAATTGAATTTGTGATTTAATTTTTTTTTAATTTGAAAATGACAATAAAGTGTTTTATTTTTGAATTTTGGTATGTTCGAGTTTTTTGAAAATTGATAGGTGAAAGGCGTGGAAATTGTTTTCTTGTTCGAATTTTGCTACGTGGATAAGTGCATTTAAAAGAGATAGAGTACTTTTCAATCCCTGATGATTATTGTATGTGAGTGAAAATTTCTTTTCGGGATATCAGTAGTATTTAAAAGTTTCGGTGATATTTTGTTTTTGTAAATTTAAAAAATGAATGATATGAATATTTAATAAAAATTCGGATTTGTCTATTATTACAAGGTTAACTTTTCAGCTGAAGATATTCATGGGTTCCTTGGAATCTGTTGAATTACTTTTTCAAAGTGCATCTGGTATCATGATTGCAAGTTTCGATTTATCGAGAAGAGAATCTGTGTGGTTTCTTTATAGATTTCGATTACTAAACTGATAATTTCTCTTATACATTAATTAACAAACTCTTACTTATTTCGGAAAAAGTGATTGACTTAACTGTTTATAACTATTTTCATTGCAAATAATAACGTTGTTCATACAATCCGTCATGTCTCATAGACGTTAAACAATGGGAAGTAAAAGAAAAATGTTTCAAAAAATGTTATATCGTACCTTACGAATAAATGTCATGAAACGATATTCACTTCTTTAGTTGATTCTTTGTTCTCAATAAGTGCATAATCTTTTCATATTGAAGTGAAGATTTTTTTTTTCTTATTTTAAATCATTATTTAACATATGTTTTCTATTTCGTTGTCTACATTGCGGTTATATCTTACTTATGCTTACATATCATTAATGAGTCAGTAATTACTTCTATCTATATGAATTGTGAGTGCTCTGTATTTGTTTCTTTTATATGTCAATTAACACAACATCCTCTACGAAATATCTCAAGATCACAGCTATTCTTTTAATTTAGAACTAGGCAACACATCTAAATCCAATTCAATAAATGAGTTTACTTGAACCAATTGAAAATAACTTTCGCAGAAATTCTGAGTTTCATTGTATCAAGTTTTAAGTCATATACAAGTCGACTGAAATTGAATTGTACAAATACTTCGACAAATCTATGAACTCAAGGATATTAAAAAGAAGAGGATGTAGGGTGTGGATGTGTGGGTGCGCGTATGAGTGTAGGCTGAATTAAGAGCAACACACCCAGCAGAACATAGCGATATATTCACAATCCGAAAATCTACAGTTCAAACAAATTCAAAGAATTCAAGTAATTCTATCCAACTTAGGGAAGTCAAGGTATATGCACAACGTAAAACACCTATTCGTTAATATTAGCAGGAACAAAAAGAACTCAACATATTAGTAATATGTAAAGGATATTTGGTCTTTCCACTGGATTAGCATAAGGATGACATTTGAATCGGTACCAGTTAGATAGTACCGTTTTTTTATGAAAAGTTACTCGCCCTGGCAGACACTTGATGTAGCATGAACAAAAAGCTGTCGTCTTTATTCTCATACTCTGATTTTGTTGAATTCCTTATCCTCATTGGGCTACCTTGAATTATTTCTAATTTTCTTGTATGGTTAATTTATGGATCTTGAATATCGTTGTCCAATCGTGTCTATATCACTACAAACACAACATCATATAATTTTCACACATCTTCCAGGCATAATCGTTTCTTGCAAAAATGTTCGATTGTTTCTATCATCTTCGACTTGAAAAATATGCTTTTCCAGAATAAAAAGCGGCAAATCTTTTTTGTTTTTTACTCTGGTTATGTTTTTCTGATCGCGCATTCTAGAATTCTCGAGCATGTGAAGCTAGAGTGCTCGTGTTGTTGAATTAGGATTTTTTATTATTATGCAGAAATACACTTCTATAAATAGATATATCCTTTTTCTTCGTACAAAAAGTAAGAATTTTAAAAAAAAGTCTGACATGCTCTTTCAAATGAAAAAGGTTGTCAGCGCTGTTCCGTTAGAGCTAAAATGTGACAATAACATGTGTTCCTTATCCTCATTATATTAGTACGTTAAGTGAAAAGTCTCTAACAAACTATAGTTCAGCGCCTTTTTTCCATTGCTAAGAAACCCTGTGAGTTACTCTCGGCTGCTATGGAAACGTACGCGAGTCTTGCTATGACGAGGTGACGAAGTCGTAAAACCTCGACTTAAAAATTACACTCGATTTTTCAGGCAAACAGACATAGAATAATAGCAAAATTGCCAATGAAGAATACACTGTTTCTAATAATACTCTATATTTTCTTCTCATCTATTGAATAATGAAAGACATGCATAATATCTAATTAAATTAACAAAAAGAAACTTTTTATATATTATTTACTTTTGTTTAATTTACCGTGTATAATTAGTTAAATTTGTATCAAAATTATTCCATGTAAAGAACAAAACATTGAGTGCATTTGATGGACTCATTATTATTAACGAAGAGAGATAGATGATTGAGAAAAATAAGTTTTTTCTTATGAATATGGAGCTGATTTAAATTGACATTGCCATCGATTAATAGTTAACAATGAGCTAGGACTTGTTAGTGTTTGTGAAGGATTTATCATATGAATAAAGTTAGAACTGTATATTGTTGATAGATCATTCTTTCGTTTAAAGAAATACTTTTGAATATGTGTGGAAGAGCTACTGGTTGTTAATTGACGAGAACAACAAGGTAAACGACATGGTATTGATACTGTTTATTTTTTTTTAGTTGCGGATGAATGATTATTATTTAGTTTTTATAAGAATGGCATGATGTTTGAAGAAGACAAATTTGTATTAAATATAAGAAGGATTATTATTTGATGACGAATGACATGATGAAATCAATTTTGGTTGAGTAACGTAATGATTAGAAAATAATTCTTTAGGTTTTTCATACAATGATGACGATAATGAAGATCATATGGCTTTTTATTGATGTTAAACAAAAAAGAGGGGAAGATCGATAAGAATTTGCAATTTTTTTTAGATAATATACTTATGGTATACTAAAAGTAGTGGCAGAAGCACTAGACTAGATTATAGAAGGCTGGAGAAAGTTTTTTCTACATATATAGCGTTAGTCCAAACAGTGCTGTAGCGATGTGCAACACAACATCTTTATAGCCAGTCGCATACGCATTCGACCTTCATGCTTTGCTTTTTTTCGCTGAAACAAAATCTGTACTTTGTATCATAGTGATTTAGAGAACGGCTAGTCGCTAGCAACTCGTTCGAACTTTTGTTAGAGAGATCGACGTCTCCAGATAATAAAAATATTTTTGAATCGTCCGTAAGTTTCGCAATCAGCTGTTGTAATTTGAGATAATTTTGCACAGCATTTCCAAGTCGAGTGAAACTCGAATGCCGTTTAGTTTCATCTAGCTTTTCAATGATCATAAACTAATTAACAATTCAATCATCAGTGAGCTGTACACGTTACGAAAATTTTTCAAGTGAAGAGTATCTTATATTTGGTTACGTCATTTAATCAACTGGATGCCATTGACAAAGTAATGCTTTTTTGTTCTCTTTCAAGGATTCTTTATTAGAAATTTTTGTGTTTGCAGTATGTTCTTGAACTTTCACAGCGACAGAATGTACTTTGCGTATTATCTGATTGTTAGAAGCAACATGCTGAATAATATCCGATGATAATACAATATCAATTTCAGTACTATCAACCCTAGTATATGCTCATGCTAGTGAAAAAGGAATAGATAGATTCGTATATTTTATTATGTTGGCATTTTATTTAATTTTATTAGTTTTTCATTGGAAAAAAGGAAGTAAGCAAATATTGCATTGATTTTTCGATGGTCTAGTCATCGGACTCCGGTGAATCGTTAATGGTGGTACTTTTCTAAAAACAAAGGAAAAAAACCGTCATAAATCAATCATCCATTTAAAGCAATAGCATACGATCCCTGAGCAAAACTCGCCCTAACTTAGAAATCATAGGTATCTACGTAAACAGGAAAGAATTGATCGATCGTACTTTTTACTTGAACACAAGACCAAATTCCTTTGGCAATGTGTCCAGGTTGGCATGCACATGTACCATTGAGACATCTTGCGTTGTTAACAAAACCATTACAATTGCTATTTGACTCGCATCTATAACCTAGCACACTATCGTAATGAATCCTTTTAGTGGTAGGTGTAGGTGGCATTGGTATAGGAGTATTATCAGGAATAGGGTCAACTGGAATAGCAGTAGCTGTGGCAATTATTAGCAATAAAATGAACCACATATTGAAATCTATAAGCACAAGAGTATGCATTAGTATCTATTTGAAAAAACAACATACTAATTCCAATTCTCCTCAGTTAAAAAGTTAAATGATTCTCTTGCTTTTTTTTACGAAGAAATATATTATGAGACTATTTCATATAAATCAATTTCATCCATTTCTCTAATCATTGGAGTAGACAAACCATCAGAATTTTTGAGTAAAGTGTCTGTCTAATTCTCTTAAGATTTTAAGAAGTTTCTTGACTACACATTTCTTCTAACGAGAGAACATATTCAACTGTAATTCTCTGATTTTGTTCATAAGTAGAACTCAGCAAGGCTAGAAAAAAAACGTCTAAAAGGATTTTTCTAGTCTTGTTGAGTTCTACTTATAAGCAAAATCGGCGATTAACAGTTGAATATGTTTCCTCGTAAGTTTCAAAAGTCTGTTGAAGTAAAAAGAGTAATGTTTCAGACGACTTTTCAAAGTTTTAGGTGTAAATACTCGAGATTGTTTTCAAGTAGGCTTATTCGAAATATACAGTTGTTAGAGACAATCTTTTCTGGAAAGAAATAATTTTGAACGAATTTGACTTCAATAGAGAACATAAGACAAATTACAATAGTTCTGAAGGACACATTCTGTAAAATTTCTGAGTGCAAACGATTACTCACAACATAATATATTCATTTATTTCTATCAAGACTGGCAATAAATTATGACAATGCGTTAAACTTCAGTTTTCAGAACATTTCAAATGGGATCCAAGTCAAGATAGAAAAGTTTGCGGCAACAAAATCGATCAAGAATCGAAATAGAACTTCTGTTATTCACAAACAAAACCGAGCTCTCGAAAATTTTTCATGAATGCTCAGAATTAAAACTATAAACTGGATTTATGCTTGATTGTCATGTATTTTCAACGGAATAGCATTCATAACATCATTATCTTGAGTTTTTTATTTTCGATAAACAAATCTCGTTGTCAGTCAAAATTGAATACTGACTGAGTCTTTATGCAAACTTAAAAGCTTATAAACAGTGTAGAATAATCGTTAAACAAACTATTAATATTTACCTTTGCAAGATATTATCATGTTGGCAAATGGAAGAGAATAAGACGATTTTTATTGACTATAGTGAAAATGCGTTCTCTACTTTATACGTCTACGTAATGTATTCCGCCTTTGTTCTTTTTCTCGAATCACAAGACTACCAGTACATCGAAGAAAAACGTTAATATGATCGTATAATCAATGCAGCCCATTCCATGTGTCGCAAACTACCACGCTATTTTCAGTATATTTTTATCACAAAAGATGTGACATATTCAGTAGAACATAAAAATATGTAATTCATTTTTACCATGATCTATGCGATATAACATCATGTAATGGAATTTCACAATGTCAGAGTGTCTAATATTCGTTTTTGATATGTTCGAAGAGAAGAAAACCAATAAAATATTTGTCATTATATTTTTTTCCTTGAATGATCCTCATCATATTCTTCAGCTCTTTGAACAATTTTGTAAAACCATTGGCCACACAAATGTGTCGTAGTCAACACGAATATCAACAAAGAAAAATAATCGATTATCACTAGATCTGTAGTACATAATCTATTAGTGTCAATTCAATAAAATGTTGAAAATTGCTGCTGAATGAAGTTGATCACTTTGAATAGTTCCGGTTTTTATATAAAGAAGAATATGATTGGTTCTTTCCATTAAATGTGTTCACTCAGAAATGATAGAATACAAAAAGAAACCTCTCAAAATATGCAAGGATGTGCATGTGGGTGTGGTTCGGATGAACAGCACAATGGCACACGCCTAAACCCACACCTTCTTTAGAAGAAGACTACATTCAATTCAAATCCGATATGTGTATTAGCTCTGTTGACTGCAATTTCAAGAAGATATCATGCATATTGATCACTAATGAAAGATAAAATCTCTCATTAGGATAGAACCTTTTCACTAGTTGAATCAACCTTTTGTTGCTCAGTATTGCACTTATAAATAATTCGCGATCGTCTCTGAAATTTTCCAAACAGAAATGTACCAAAAATACTGCTATTTATTACTGAAACAGTAAAGGCAATAAAATTGAAACGTCGAAAAGGAAAGATATGAAAAGTTATATAATTTATGGTCCACGCATTATTTCTGAGCAACTGCAATTCTAATAACACTGTTGAAATATTCCTCTAGTGCATGTTTGAATAAAATGTTCATTTTCAGGATATAGATCATACAACAAC
>CAJNOL010001801.1:0-16440 GCA_905250125.1 Rotaria sordida
AAAATTTGTTTTCGATTTCGTAAAAAGATTTTGTATAAAAATCATTTATACGAAACCTTTTGTTGAAGTTTTCGAGCAATGGTTTGATGCAAAACCTTTTTGGTTTAGTAAAACGCCTTGTTTTTACAGTATGAAATATAACAAGGGAGCAAAAACACGAGTTGACCTCTACTTCCCTTATATTTCATCGTTCTCCATCCATACGTCGATTGTAAACTGAAGAACGAAGCCCTAAAGTCATATTTCTCTACCTTGAATATAAATTGTTTTGTTTTGTTGACATTTTTAGCACACACGACAATAACCATGCATACGCCATTTGGTATTCTCCTTTGTATTCTCTCTAGTAAGTTTGTCAATCGACCAAAATAATTTTAAAGAAAAAGATTGGACTTTTAGTGATCACTTTGACTGAAGGACTTATCTGCTATTTATGTAACGATCTGTACTCCGGATGCCAGACACCAATGTATGATACAGGTTCCGACATCTGCCTTGTAATATTTATACTTGACTATGACTCACACAAATAAAAAATATGCGATTTTTTAGACATTCTCAGTTTCGTGTCAGGCATCAGGTGTCACATATTCTGGCACTTCATTAAGGGGTGGTGATTCGTCACAATCATATTTGTGTGACACTAGCAGACCAACGACGCAAAATATTAACGGACTGACAATGAATTGTACACTTACTTATACCTGTTGTTACAACTCCTATTGCAATCGGTGTCCCAGTGGTGGATGTAATAGCCTCAACAATATCAATGGTGGTAACAATAACAATGGCGGCTCGCATAGGTCTGCCAGTTCGACTAGTGTCACATTCCCATGGCTCCTTCTTCTATGGTTCATCGCTGTGTTACAATTCAATTGATTCAGAACACTGTTATTGGATTATTTAATTATTAAATCAACTAAAAAAGCTTTCTAAATTTCGCATTTTTCAGAACATCAGTCAGAAGATATGCATTGAATGTATGGGTGTGGGTGTGGATAGTCTCTTCAAACATCCACACCCCTTTGTTTTCTCTATAGATTAGATTGTAACTTGATAGAAATAGCGAATTTTTTCATTGGCTTTCTTTTCATGTACTGAATATCCCCATAATATCATGATTGAAAATTGATTCTTTCATATTTTCAATCAGAAAGAATTTGAACATGATGCCGATGATTGACCCTTTTCTTTTACAAACGAAAAAAATTCCATTCCAAATGAACGAATTAAGTGAATTCGAAATGTTTCAATCCGCAAAATATGTCAACCTACATCGATCACGTTTATCTTATATTGGATCGAAGTTGAATTTTCCGCTGACTTAAAAAAAGAACTTTCTCTTTAGACAATTTCTTGCTTTCATTTTAGTCCAATAGATTCGAAGCGACGTAATTCATGTCAGTTATTCAACTAATGAAAGAAATGTTCTCAATGTTGGATGAATATTTAGTTTGAGCGTAATAATGATGAAGAATTGCTCGGGACATGGGGGGTATTGAATCATTGGTTGAAACGAAACCGAGAGTACTTGAGCTATTTGTTTCTATAGAGTAGATTTTTTTTCGAGCTGCAGGACATAGGGACATTGAATCATTGGTTGAAACGAAATCGAGAGTATTTGAGCTATTTGTTTCTATAGAATAGATTTTTTTCGAGCTGCGGGGTATGGGGACATTGAATCATTGGATGAAACGAAATCGAGAGTATTTGAGCTATTTGTTTTAACAACATAGGTTTTCTTTAATGCTCGTGATATGAGAGGATTGAATGATTGTTTAAATGTTTAGTATTAGCATATTCGTTGTTAAAAAGTTGAAATTGAATGATTCATGCTATTTAGAATAGCAGCCGATCTGATGTTGGATTGATTGAGTAATAATTGGAGTGTAAACGGATTGTTGATTATCTATTCGATAGACTTATTGTGGGAAAGTTTATCAATGTAAGATTGTAGTTTAGAATTAAGAATGCTCATTTTTTGTAAGAGATTCACATGAAAAAAAATGTATGTAATTAAAAACATACAGACATAGAATGTGTTTCTTGTTTGAATGTTCCATAGCAACAAACATCAATCGATTAATTATAAGAAGATGAATAAAATTCATAAAATTCTAATACTCACTAAATAAGAATGGTTAAAAATGAAAATTTTCTATATGTAAACATTTTAAAATAATTCAAAATAAATCATAGAAGCTCGACCAATCATTTAGAATCGCTACAATTACAAAAGTTAAATACAATAGTAAACAAACATTAATTATCGTGTGACTTATATTATTAACATGCATTCCAAACTCAACTGAATTCCCATGTCAATTGTGACATAATACAAAACAGATGTTTCATAATATGTTTTGTATCGAAATACATTTATCAAAAGCATAATTCTAGTGATGAACGTATGCATAGGACAAGCATTTTCTCGTTGTCATTGTGATGCACACTAAAATTGTGTAAATCTCAGCTGTGAGGGTGTGGGTGTTATCCTCTTGTATTCGACCTAATACCCACCCGCACTTACACCCACACCCGAATATATAATCATAAATAAATTTTAATGTTAAATTAGTAGAATAATTAATTACATTATTATTTGTGTCATCATACCATTTTTGACTAAAAAAAAAGAAAATTATTAATTTTATTCAAAGATTTGTATTCATTGATATATTTGTATGGGCGAATTTTATATTCAATATTGAGAAACTTAATTTCAACATAAAATATCCGTTTTCGTTCAATCCAAAATGATGATAAAAATTCAATTATTTTTCCAAAATAATTTGGATATTGATTGTCATTATTTATAGATTCATAATAATTTAAAGAGAATTTTTCTAATTGAGGATAATAATTTAAAATAATTATTTCCCATCGATGAGCATTAAGCAAATCGATATTTTTTGAACTAATAGATAAAATTTTCAAATTTCAATATATTTTAGTTAAAAATATTTCTAATTCATTAAATGTGCTTATTATTTTTTCTTGATAATGGAATAAAAAAAAATGAGTTTTAATTAAAAGTGATGAAGAATAAAAAAGTTTATCAAATTGAGAATTAAGATTGGAAAATTTTTCAACTATTTCATAACCATTGAGAAATAATCAAAAATTTCATAAAAAATTTCATTTGAGAAATGTTCAATACAGGTTATTGATTGATCTATTACAATTATAATATTAATAACACTTATTTTTATTAGATAAATTCTTTACTTTCAAATATCTTGCCTTTTTCTTGTAATGATTCATTTAAAACAACTTTTTGTTCAAGTTTATTCATATGTATTCTATCCATATTCTAGACAGGTTTTTTTCGACTATTTCGATATTTTCAATTGACTTTTATACGGTAATGGAACAAAAGAAGAAAAGAAAAAAGGAAACAGACGATGATAACACGATCAATTTCAGACGGAAAAAAATGAGTCAATGATCATTGACTAATTATTTCGTCAATTTGAAATAAAGTGATCAGTCTAATGATTGACTGACAATTTAATGAATATTTTCCAAATCAATAAATTTACATGTTATTATGAAATAGATTTTTATTAAAACATGATTGTGATGGAATAAGAAAACGTATTTGAATATTTTCAAGATTTTATTACAAGAAGGATCAACAATATTTATTATTATAATCATTTCCATTCTAAATGAATCTTATTATATTAACTTTCAATTATATATTCATAGGAGAATTGTCGTTATATATGATTATTTTGTCTTATTTTTCAACAATTTGATTATCAACTAAACAAATACAAAATTATAAACAACACAATTTATGATTTATATGATTTAGAATATAAATTCAAAATCTTTTTTAGAAATATTTCGATATCAGTATTATTAATAACATTGAAAATCGTCTCACATTGCTGTATAGATATAGAAATACTAATGCACTATCTATAAACGATTAGTGGCCCATTTTTCATGGTTTATTCGATCCCGTCCTTTATTTTATAAGGTAGTTCAACGCATGTTTTGTGAAAAAAATGACTTGTGTATTAGTTAGAGGAATTTTAATTGTTAATAAAAGTTCATTTTTAATGAACTTTTTTTCTTGAGAACAAAACTTAGAGCACCTATTATCGGAATTTTAAAAAAAGGCCATCGGGCAAAATGCTTATAACTTCTGAACGAAGATAGTTAGGGCCCTGCGGTTTTCACCATTCGAAAGGGGACGCCCTTTACTCCAATACTGTATAAGACGAAATCATTTAAAAATCAGTCATTTCTAAAAAACATCGAAAAAATGCATGAAACGATCTGTCATTCCGATGAAATTTTGGTTCTGACATCTGATCTAGATAGAGGAAGCTCAAATGTATAGTTCGAGATATAATTCCAATGATTATCTTTCCACCTCCTAATGTTGAACAAATAAACTTGTCTATTCAATCGCACGAAAACTATAGAGTTCTTTTAATTTTTAAGCGTATTTTCTTACTTTTCGTCAAAATTTCATCTGAATGACAGACCGTTTTTTCTAGATTTTTTCGATCTTTTTTAGAAATGACTGATTTTTAAATGATTTCGTCCTGTACAGTATTGGAGGAAAAGGTGTATCCTTTTCTCCCCTTTCGAATGGTGAAAACCGCAGGGCCCTAACTATCTTCGTTCAGAAGTTATAAGCATTTTGTCCGATGGCCTTTTTTTAAAATTCCGAGAATAGTAAGAAATCTTTTATGAAACCGACTATTTATCGACTCTGATTACACCTCTGATATTGACTATCTCAAGGCATGAGTTGTGGATTGAAGCGGTCTGAGTCAAGTTCGTAAATTAACGACCTGATGGACTCTAGTTACAGATACAAATGATTCACTTAATTTAATGGTCTATTTATCCAATTAGAACAATCGTTATCTATATACAATCAATGTCCTTTATTGCTCAACCAGTTTTTTTTGTCCTACACATAACGGATATAACATATATTGCAAAAGTAATTGAACAAATCTCTGCTCTTATTTGCCTTCAATGAAACTTTTTTTTTGACAGGTTCATAAATGAAATGATTTAAGAGAGAAGAGAAGCATTTTTTTCTATAAAAATGTCGATCATTGTGTCTTTTTGATAAGTAGAGTCAGAAAAGAATATTATTCTCTATGAAATAGTTTACCATTTATATTTATGAGACATTGGTCAATGAAATGAGACAAGAAAACAAAGAGGAACACGGACACAATAAATAAATAATTTTTCGTTGAACACGTCAAAAAATTCTTGTAAAACCACAGTCGATCATTAATTGTCATCTACAAGATATTTTTGACGATTTCATATAAAAACCGAAAATAAATTGTGTGAATGTTTTTCTCTCGTTTCGTTTCATTTATAAGTGTAAGACAAATATGAATCATTGAATATTCGCTTTAGGAGAATATTTTCTATCAGCTGATAATAAAAAAAAAAGAATTTATTTTTCAAAAATCTATTTATCAAAGAGATATAAGGATCGACATTTTTACAGGACAAAAAGTGCTTCTCTTGCGTCCTTTTATTTATTAACATGTCAGAAAAAAAAGTTGTGTAGGATTCGAAAGAGGAGAAAGAATTCTATCTTGTAATAAAAAAAAGATTTTTTTCAGCATCGTTTTATTGAAGATAAATAAAGGTCGAACATTGTCCGATTAGTTTTCGAACATATTTTTTTTCTTTGAACTAAAGTCTTTATTGATAATAGTAGAAAAATTTTTTTTTTTCTATTAAACTTTTCGAATATATATTTTAACCGATTAGAAATTCTATTGATGAGAATTTATTTAAAAAAAAACAAAACTATAAAAAAATATTTTATTTAAAATTAATAAAAAAAAGGATTGAAGTGTATTAATTTCATTTGCTTGATCATTTTTTTTTTATAAACAAAATGAATACGTCCTGCATATTTAGCATTTAATTTTTCAACAGCTAATATAGTAGATTGAGTGATTGGTATTTGATTTATTGGGAGATTATTTGATGTACCAACTAATAATTGACCAATACGCTGATTAATCTGTTCAATTGCTTGACGATATTTATTATTGTTTATTTTATCTTTTAACTAAGTTGAATCAAGTAATGAACTTGAATTAAAAAATCCATCATAGCTTGTTAATTTAAAAATATTATTATCAAGTAATTTAGCTAATCGTAAACGTGATTGACAATTATCTATGTTTTTCAATATGTTTTTCTGTATATGTTCAACCATGTCCACAACCCGTTCATTTTTGTTTTTTAGTTATAAGTCAACATAAATACATACTTTCAATAGTGACGTACTCACAATATGATTTCTGGAGTGTCATACGTTTTTCTCTTTTTCTTTTATCTTCTGTGAGAACTGCTAATGGGGCATATAAGAAAAAAAAATTTTTTTTTTTAGTTTTAGTTTTTCCTCTAAATAAAATACCGGAAGAGGAATGCTGTAGAGGATGTCATAGTTTTTATTTAGCATAAAGAGTGTCTTATTTAAAATAAATAAATTTCGATTATTTTAATGAAATATTCGAGAAAAACACGGAAAAATGAATTATTTGTTGTTTTTTACTTGCTTACTTGAGGGTGTGGGTCTCTTTTTACCGACACCCACACCCCACATATACCTCTAAATAAGACTGCCAATGCCAAAGCTTTTAACAATATGAATAGTGTTATAAACGTGTAATCATGTCCAGTAAATATGATGCATATAATTCACTTAAAGTGATAAATCTGATTAAAAAAAAAACTGTGAGAAAAAAACATACAAATATTATAAAGAAGTTTTTTAAAAACGTTTCTCAAAAAATTTAAGATGAAAATATTCATCCAAGATTAGTAAAATAACCATAAGATTGTAGTATATTTATGTGTTTCGAAGTATCTTTTTTTTTCAGATGATAATTCTAATCTTTCTTTATAAAAAATACATATTTCGATTAATTAACCATATGTAGCTTACTTATTGATGTCATCAATTTACTAACAAGAGTCAAAACTTTTCGATCACTCTTTATTATTATATACTAATATCAATAAATGAAAAAAATTCATGATTAAATATTAGAAAATAATTGCATGGTTAAGAATGTTAATCATAATGATTTTATGAACAGTCTAATAAGCAAATGAATTAAAATGATGGTTACACCCAATATTGTGCCAATAATATTCCACTTTTGAGCTTGCTTTGAAGCCTTCAATGCACCTTTAATATCGTTTTTTTCTTTTAAACGTTGAGTCTTATTCGCATAGAAACAAGCCAGACATCCGATACATAAACAGCAGCAAAATATATTAAAAAAAGACCAAACTATATGAGTTTTTATTTGGTCCATAGATCGAGTTAGAGTTGATCGCGTGTCGACGAGCGTTTGTGTACATTCATCATTGTTTCTCGATCCTAATTGAAATTGACAATGCGCTTTAAGAGAGGTGTTTGTGTTGTTGAACCTTGATTCA
Organism: Rotaria sordida; assembly: GCA_905250125.1. Taxonomy (NCBI): domain Eukaryota; kingdom Metazoa; phylum Rotifera; class Eurotatoria; order Philodinida; family Philodinidae; genus Rotaria; species Rotaria sordida. The sequence continues at coordinate 7,456 of CAJNOL010001801.1, forward strand.
TCAGGAGTTGGCTCCGTGCAAACAACATTTTCTGCAATTTCCTCTTTCAATTGAATATTGTTAATCGAATTCGATACAGGTAAATCGTGTACAATATTTGTCATTCTCTATGAAACAATGAATCAAATTTTGTCGGACTAATCGTATACGTATTTTTTAATATTTCAACAATATACAATTGTCATCATCAGAATCAACACCTTATTACAATAAGAACAACAAAGAAAGACTTATATATGTGAGAAGGGAAAAGAGAAATAAAAAAAAAACAAAATATATATATATATTTTTATTTCTCTTTTTCCTTTTCATATATATCTCATTCAATATTAGTCTAACCATCATATACAAATAATCATCAATTTCTATCAATTATATATATATATATTTTTTTTTATTTCTCTTTTTCCTTCTCACATATATCTCATTCAATATTAGTCTAATCATCATATACAAATAATCATTAATTTCTATCAATTATATGTATATTTTTTTTTATTTCTCTTTTTCCTTGTCACATATATAAGTCTTTCTTTGTTGTTCCTATTGTAATAAGGTGTTTATTCTGATGATGACAATTGTATATTGTTGAAATATTAATAAATAAATACGTATATGATTAGTAAATCATAATGTTTGTTGCAGTCTTATACTTCATCTTGTCCTTATTTCATTTTTCAACTGCACTTCCTACGAATAAAATTTTGTCATCAAACTAATTTTCATTCAAAGATTTATTTGCTTTTTATATACTGATCAAGCGAGAGACCAATAAATGAGATAAGAAAAGTGGAAATTTTCTACTATTATCGGATCATAGGTGATGATTGTTATGTATCCTCATCGAGAAAGTAGTTTAACTTATTCACGGCGATATGAATATTGCTTTTTCATAATTCATGAAAGGTACCATTTCTTTATTCCTTGCAACTGTAATACTTTAGAACACTTTTATCAACGTTTCTCTTATGAATATAAGGTATGAATATTCCTTTATCAGCGATAAAAGAATCAGCCCCTTTGATCAAAGTATGGGAGAGATATTCAATTTTTTCTGCGGTAAATGAGCTTTTGGGCCACTCTTTGCTGTGGTCCACAGAGGGATCACATCATCTCGAAATGGTTAAATATCGAAAATTATAAATCTTTGTAAATGCTTAGTAAAAAATGTTTTCTCAGTTTCGATCTAAAAAATGTAATATGCCACGCATACACAACAGTAAGTGTTATGACAAACTCTGCGACTAGAAAGGACTTGAATTTTTGATAATTAGACACCAAATCAAAGACGTAAAAAGAAAAAAAAACAATAACAAACATATCACAAAACATAAGAATAGATAAGACAGAAAATTTGACAAAAATATACAAATAAAAGAGTATAATTAACTATCTCGCGATGTAGCATGGTCAATGCCTACGATACATTTATTCATTTACACAATGAAAAAGAATTCCATGAATAAATTTAACAAAGCAGATTGAATCTTTATAGGGTGTGGATGTGTGTTTACGTGAAGATGATACTAGGAATACAACGAATCTTGAGATAGATTTGGATTTGGGCTTGAATGCAATATTTCGATTTAGGTTTGGATTTGTAGTCTAGATTTGAACATAGGTTTGGGCTTGGAGGTTTTGGCTTGAATTTGGCTTGGATTTGTCCATCATATGCCCCAAATCCAAAGAATTTGGTAAGATACGGTGCCATTAACAACAGTTTACTGTACTAGGAATAGAATAGAATCAGAAAAAAAGATTTTGACTTCTAAGACCAAATCCAAATCCGAACACAAACGGTTTGAGACCAAACCTAAAAATTTTTTTTCCTTCTATCCTATTCCTATGAGAATAAGTTGTTGTTTATAACACCGTATCTTACCAAATCCCTTGAACTTTTGGTCAATGATGAACAAATTCAAACCAAATCCAAACCCAAACCTATGTCCAAACCTAGGCTACAAAATCCAAACCTGAATCCAAATCAAATCCAAATCTATTATCAAGTCTAAACTCAATGGTATCAAACCCCAAATGTTTGGGTTTATTGTATCCCTAGAAGATATCCGCACCCTAGTGGAAGATGATCTGCGTGGGAGCTTTGACTGAATTATCGATATCTTAAATACATCAAATGGTAGTGTGCATCCGATATTAAAACAACACTTACGCTGAAGAAAAAATGACATCTACATGAAAATCTCATCAGCTACCCAAGCAGTCAGAAAAGTGAAACTGACACGTTAAAACGACCGTTTTGCGTGTTGTCTTTAAACGCATTTTATACAGTCAAAAATGTCCGACTTTTGACGTTTTAACGATCGTATTTTTTTTCGACTTCACATCGTTAAAATGGTAGAAGAGATAAATAGTTAAAACGCATTTTTTAAATCAACGCTGTAAAACGTGTATTTTCGGACATTTTTGACTGTGTAAAATGCGTTTAGAAGTTATCTTTGTTTTCAACAAAATATAGCTCAGTTGTCATAGTATATCTTCTGACAATTGCATCTTTCCGAGTCGTACATATGTTGTAGTAGACTAAGAGTAGTAAGAATGATCTTTTTAGAGTTGACTAAAAGCTAAACATCTGCTTCACATATAAAACGATAGACGTTAGGTAAATAAAACTTTTTCATCTTGTCCTAACGAAAGAAAAGACGCATGTCAAAAAATCTCAAAGTTTCAATTGAATTTATCAGTAAAACATCTCAGAAACGCGTCTTTTCATTCGTCAGGACAAGATGGAAAAGTTTTATTTACCTAACATCTGTCTTTTTATATGTGGAGTAGATGCTTAGCTTTTAGTCAACTCAAAAAAAGATTATTCTCACTGCTCTTGGTCTACTACAATATTATGTACGACTCGGAAAGATGTAATCGTCAGAAGATATACTATGACAACCAGGCTATATCTTGCTGAAAATCGTAACTCTGTATCTTGAATTCACTGTAAGATATCTGAAAAACAAGGTTAATTGTCAGGTGTATGATCAGTATCGAACGTATCTATTCAATCTTATAAATTGAAGGAATAATGAAATTATCTGTCTCATAGTAAAAGGCGTATGTTGTGTCGAGAAAATAATTATTCTGTTTATTTACAAATTCTGAATTATATTCATGCACGGTATATACTATCAACATGCAACGATGTACCAACTATTCTCTTTATCTATATATTATTCAAAAGTTTCTAATTAAATTCATGCAACAAAGATATTCTATTGATATGCAGCAAAATAAAAATTCATTCTGTTAATTAATGCAAAAAAATCCATATGTTACATTCATTTAAAAAAATTATTTGTAGATGAACATGAATAGTTATATCTCGATTAGCTTCATGTCGTGGTAGAGATTGAATGGGCGTGCTGGAAAAATATCGAAAGGAAAAATGTCGAAAAAAAGAGCAGAAAAATGTCGAACGGAAAAATATCGAAAGAAAAAATATAGAAGAGGAGAAATGTCGAAAAGTAAATATTGAAGTGAAGGAATATCATAACAAAAAAAATATCAAAAAAGATTATGTCTCTTGTAAATGGTGACTCTAATCACATTTAGTTTATTGTTGTTTTTTTTTATAATTCTACTGGTGTAAAAGTTTAATCAGTTGTAGTTGTGATGACTAATACTTGATATAAATTAAATAAAAAAGTTAAACGAAGAACTACTATATAACTAAAATTCTATTGTCATGGCCGAAACTGCTACATCTTCAACTGACGTATCTAAATCAATATTTCCAACTATTTCATTTATAAATTCAAATAAAGGAAAGTCTTTACTCGTAGCAGATGACTATGTTTTGAAATTGAATAAAACAACAACTTACAGTTGCTAAACAGAAAAAATGATATATCAATTTTTTTCATTATCTATATTGGTCACTGTTATAATATTAACATTAACTTATGTTATAAAACATATTCTTTACTATTCACAACTCTTCAAAATATGTATCAACCATTTTTCCTGTCGATAGGGGTGAGAATTTATTGTTATTGTTATTAATAACAATAACAATTTTGTTATTGTGATCAATAACAATAACTTTTTTTTGTTATTGTGATTAATAACAATAACTTTTTTTGTTATTTGTTATAAATAACAGAAAAATAACAAATAACTTTTTTTCTGGGAAAGATCCTGTCTCACTTCCCTGTATATATTAATTGTACCCATTAGATGGGCTTATGCTTTGGAACGATTCCCTAACGTTTATAGTGCTGATTCATGTGATACAATCAACAGAAACTTCGGACTGAGTTTTCAAAAAAAAAAGTTATTTGTTATTTACCTGTTATTTATAACAAATAACTTTCTGAAAAAAGTTATTGTTATTAATAACAATAACAAAAAAAGTTATTATTACCGATAAAAAATAACAAAAAAGTTATTGTTATTAACAACAATAACTTTTTTGTTATTGTTATTGTTATTGTTGTTAATAACAACAAGATAACAATAACTTCCCACCCCTAATGAAGATCGAAGGGAGATTTTGAATTGTTTCTCTAATGTTCCCCAAACATGATTCAATATCCATTAAAAGTGTGGTCTCTGTGGACGCTAGTTTGAAGAGAACTCGAATACCAACACCTAAATCTTGTCCCGTTTACATTTTTTCCACAGTTTTCGTTGTTGAATAATTATATTTTTCGGTTCCGATTAATTTCTTTTCAATGGACTGTTGATCTTATGTGATTGTAGAAACTAAATGGAGGTCCAATACAAAACAGGCTTATAACGTTCATATTGGTAATTCGGTCTCATGAACTCTAAATATGACACTTAGTTTAGAAGAAGAAGAGCACTACGTAGTTTAGCGCACTTTACTAATAAGAGCTGAATACATTGAAACCCTGCAAGCATATATCAAGCGAACTCTACATCTTCCTAAACTAAATATAAAATTGTATTGAAAGCACTAGCGAGCTCTACATCTTCCTAAACTAAAATATAGAAATTGCATTGAAAACAGCAACGAACTCTACGTCTTCCTAAATTGAGAAATAGGAATTGCATTGAACACAGCAACGAACTCTAAATCTTCCTAAATTGAGAAATAGAAATTGCATAGAACACAGCAGCGAACTCTACATCCTCCTAAATTCATAGATAGAAATTGCATAGAAAACAAGAGCGAGCTCTACAAATTTTAATTCTTCAAACAAAATGGCTCTTAAAATTAGTTTTCGTAAAAATTTTAAATAATAAAAGCAAACGATTTTGATTTTCGGAGTTCTTTTCAAGAAATGAGTTTTAACGAATTCAAAATCGAAAATTTAACACTTTCAACCGCTTTGAATCTGAAAAATTCAAATTAATTAAAAAATGAAGTATAATTTAATTTAATAAACTTTGAGTTTTCGAGTTTATGTTCGCAAATGAGAGGATACCATTGATGGACCACTACCTCTGTAATGATGGTTGATATGTTAGAAAAAAGCACTCTGACTTATAGAAATGAGATAAAATCTGAAAATTTCACAGTAATTTGCTGACGAAACAGCGAGTTTATCATGAAACTTCTAGCTAACATAATATTTTTATTTTCAAAATATCCGCAATAGAGGATCAAAATCCTTCTTACCTGCTGAAACGTGAAAATTCAATATCTCAGCTCATAATGGCGATGGGCCCAAATCCTTTTAGGATTATTCTAGTCTAGATTCCCTCTATGTGGTCAAAGTATGGGCTCTAAAGCGGTTAATCACTTCGGGTACCTCCCTCGTAAGTTACGTTTTTTTTCTTTAATTTACTGTTTCTAACTCTTACTTAGTGCTATCATTATATCTTGTAAGTTTTTTATTATTTATCTCTCGATTTATATATTCATATAAACTATGAGTGAGCGTTCAGAAGTGAAACAAAATGTGATGCGTTCCCATCTTGCTTGAAAGTCCTATGAGATAGTTTTGACGTCATATCTGTTTTATGTTAATTCACGAAAATAGAATACTCCAATAGTTAGTGAGATAGGTATGAAATGAGATGTGTTTGAATAGCCACCATGATTTAGATTTATACGGATGTTACGTACGGAAAAGAGTGATTAGCAATGCAATGAAATAAGCAACAAGAAGAATATCGCTCGTATACATATGAAACAAGAAAGAAAGTTTGTTTGTTTCTATTCAAAAAAAACGAATCAATCTTGAAATGAAATGAGATAGAAAAAAAGAAGAGTAATTGTACAAAAAATATGAAAATAAAAAAACTACTATGGTCTAGATTTTTTTCTCGCCTACGAGAATCATGAGATTGCAAATGATTTTATACGATTTTGAAAAAACATCAGAATCGGAATATATTCTGTTATATGTCCACAAATGAAGTGTACTACAACTTAAGTCTCAGAGAGTAATTCGTCACTTGCACCAAATATGTCTATTTAACTCGCTACCAGTGATCGACACCGGAAACAGACAAACTTACAAGGTATTCTCAATGGAACTCATCGTTCATCGCTTTCTCATTTATCGAGTCAATCGATGTTCTCTTAGAAAGTTTGATTAAAATGCAGATCTAAAGATTACAATTTCTAGACACAGTGCTATTTCGCTCAGAAACGCTGGTACAAGTCGATCTATTAATGATTGATTTTGAATGCGGGTATAATAAATGTGCAGCGGCGATGGCGATAGTTGCCAATGTTGTCTCTTCACGACCGATCATCTTAAACTGCATATGGTCAGTGTATGCTGCATGAAATCGACTCTCAAATATCTTCATCATACATTCACTATTACGTTTTAATAGTCTAAATATTCCTCTCCTCTTTACGCGCATATGGTCAACTGGCTAGATGGAAAGCACACATAACATATGTAATTTATCAAAAGGTAAAAGAGATCCCAAACGAAAAAGATCAACTTGATTCATCATTAAAATAAATCGTAGATCAAATAAGAATATTCCTAATTTGTCATATGGAAACTACCAGTAAACTTGGTACAATCGAGCGCACCTAACACATAAAATGAATGACTTCAAGAAACATATGTGTAAAACTTGAAAATTTGATTCAATTGAAAACAAAAATTTTACTTTCAATATTCGACTATTTAAATTCAATTTCTACGTTCCTGTTCATACGATAAGATTCAAATCTTTCTGCTTACTTCACATCTTGAAGTTGAAATTCAAAAGACAAACTTCATATTGACATTTAACTTTCAAGTTATCGTTGCCAATCAAGTATTTCACGAAATAAATCCTAATGAGCTTTCGTCTTATACACTCATATCTAAATTATTAGTGGATCCACAGTCATATGAGTCTACACGAAGAATTTTTTTCTCACAATTGAACATGCAGATATCAGATGTTCTCACAAACACTGCAAGAATTCATTTGCTGTCGGTATTAGCTGTAAGCATGATATTTCACATAATCCACACGAATAGAAAGTATCTCACACTGAATACCCAGTATGGACTCACTCAATACAATACATTCTTCACTGTTGTAACATTGATCGGATGAGGGTGTAGATGTGGTTAATAAAAATAACTAGTGAGAAAGCCAGAAAATATTTGTAGAGGAAGTTCAGCCCTAGTTTGAAGCTGAAAAACTAGTATTTGTTTCGTCTATTATATGGGATCGTCTCATTTCTAGAGACAGCTCGAAGACCTCTTGGGTGGAGATGGAAGCTGGAAAATTCTTGTTGAAGGCTGAGCCTCTTCAGCCACATCAGGCTCGACCACTTGCAATACCCAGTAAAATATGGGGCAACTCTTTTCATCAAACAGTAAATCACTTAACATCAATGAAGTATTTCAAGTGTCTCAATGGCATTCTGATAATTATTCCTTAAAGATTAAATCAACAAATAATGCACTAACATATTTCATGTTCTATTTTCTTTTTATAGAAGTAAATGAAAATAACAAAGTTTTATTAGATATTATTCTTCTCATTCGAAATCTTGTGAATATCATTAGATTCATTTAACATCGTTATAGTGAATAAAACTGATTTGTATCATCAGACACGTTCTGAAAACATAATTTCTTTTTGCATAATGATAATATAGATGATACATACCATAGGAAGCGGCAAATATCATATTATACTTTGTTTCGTCGATTCAACTACTATAGTAGCCTGCTATTCACTTAGGTTCAATCGTTAAGTAAGCTTTCGTACACACCATCCTTGTTCTCAACGAAGTTTGATATATACTGTTGAGTTTTGTTTAAACTCACAATCGAATTAATTCATAGTTTTCTAAGATCGTCCTATTCTATTTCTGCTAGATTAATAATATTACCGTCCTACTAGTTAACATCTACAATAAGATCCTTTCGCTTGATTAAAGTATATATACTAGTTAGAACTACAGAGTTTCACGATGATCTAAGCCATATTATTACTGAAGCACCTCTAATCTCGGTTGCTAAGATCTGTAAAAAGGGGATGAATTTTAACGATAGTTGCTAGAACCTAGGGAGAAAGGAAGAATCACAAAAACTTCTATCTAAACTAAGACTCACTATTTTCTTCGCAGATATTTGTGAGCTCCACAAAAATCAAACCATTTGTTGTCATATCAAGTAAATATTAATTTCTAAAACATGAGTATATATTTTTTGATTTCTTTTGATCTATCTTGAAAATCTTCTGCGAACTTTCAAATGAAAACGTACGAATCAATTTCAATAGAAACATCAATGTAAATAATCGAATATTGGAAAGCGAAATCGAATATGAAAAGGAAAATATATTTCGAATGATTTTCTTAGAAAATATTCTTTATGGATTTATCTACGTAAGAAACAATACGTTATGTTTAACATGTTTAATTAAAAAATTTTATCTCAAGAAAATAAAATTGATCTTGATATTATTTGAATTTAATTTTGAGATTCGCATTATATTTATGGAATTTACTAATAATAAATTGCTACATCTTTTTACATTAATACAAAACAAAATTATTTAAATTTAAAAACAAAAAAAAAAGAGAAAGCAGAAGCA
>CAJNOL010001801.1:16540-53893 GCA_905250125.1 Rotaria sordida
TGATCAATTAGAATTGAAATACAAAAATAGAAATGACAGATGCATTAATAATTCAAAGAGAAAACAAAATATTTTATTTATAAATGAAATAAATAAAGATTAGCGTTTTTTTACTTGATTCAATTTTACAAATTTTAATCTTGTTCATATAAAACTATCCTGCTTTTTTTTCGAGTTCCTGTATGTTTTATTTGAAATAAATTCTTAAAAAAATAAAAATTCTTTTTTGAAAGCCGTTATTTTCATAAAGATTTTTAAATAGAAGAATTTTTCGAAAAATAATTTTCAGTATAAATCAATGAAATTCAATCAATCAATATTAGTTTTAACAATTCTTGTTTTTCTTTTTTTGGATTTTCATTTATCAATGAAACTTTTTATGAATTTTCTCCATTGATTTCAGTTCATTGCTATATAAAAATCTTGAAAAATATCAAATAATGAAACAGGAATATTTGAAATTTAGAAAAGTTTAACAACTTAAATTCATTTATTTAAAAGTCAAAAAATTCTAATCGATTTTTGAATAGGTTATGAAAAGAATCAATTGTTCAGTTTCAATTTCATATTTCATGGATTTTTAATTGAAAGATTTATTTTGAAAAAACATTTAAAATCATGCAAATAATTCAGTTCAAAAATTCATTTTTTCAAAAACGAACGAGAAAAATGAAACTTTAGATTGTTCCTTTTGGTTAATAAAACATTAGTTTTAACCTATTAACATGTTTCAAAGTTTCAGTTTGTTCTTTGATTCATCTCCTGTTAAATAAACCAAACTCAATAGGATATTTATCTACTCATTCATTATTTCTGTCCTTGAAAAAATCACAACAAATGGAAGAAATAAACAATGTTTTCAAATTGAGTGGAATTATTTTTTGTTTTTTCTAAGGTGTCGACAATTCGAAATTTGAGCAAAAAATTTTTTTGCCGGTTTTTTTGCAGCTATATAGAGAGTTGGTGGAGTTAGTTTGAAAAGAAATTGTTTTTGACATATTCGAACAGTTTTCTAGCGAAACTTTCACAAGTCAAACAAGCCTAGAAAAACTACAATAAGCCAAAAGCATCAAGTCTCGCTAGGCTTGATATTTCTCCCATTTTATATTTTGGCTTTAGTCTTCATATGATTAGGAAAAACTCGATTCTTTCGATAAAAGAGCAAAATATTATAAACGTAGGTTCGTATTGCTAGTTGTTCACAATAAGAGCTTTTCTTTCAAAATAAACTAACATATTCAAAATCAGCAAAGATATCCTCATCCAATAGTATACTTAATAGTAAAAACAAATTTTCGTCAAACGATAGGAGTATATAATAACCTGATTTGATCCCTAAGGTTTTTTCTCACGAAATCCAGCACAATCATATATAGTATGCAAGAACTTTAATTAGCGAATACGTTGATACTAGATTTGAAGTGTATTTTAGATATACATTTGAGGACTTCCTCAACCATACATTGATCATATGAATAAGGCAAATTATCCCTTGAACTCAATAAGACATGTATGTGAAACTAAAGATGTGAGTATGGGTGGAGTGTGGCTTAGAAAGGGAAATAACCAGACTCAGACCCAGACCCACACCCTAAAATGGGACTACTTTAATCGGATTTTTCAGCTTTCAAGATAGATGTCATTTGAATTTTATTCATCTTTAATCTATTGTAATCGGTTTACACAAATTAAAGAACATTATAATTCAGGATACAATTGGGTAAATAAGTAAAAATAGAAAGCTATTATATAAACATATTTTATGTCCTTTTGGTTTTCATAAGGCACTACTTCACGAATTGCTTAATTGGAGTTCGAATATAAATGGAAGAAAATAGAATAGGCACCCTATCGTAGAAATAGCATAGAAGAAGAAGAAGAAAAATTCTGACTGAATTATAGTTATAAAAGTCGAGCACGATCTATATACAATAAGAAAGACAAAAAAGGAAAAGAAAACGGTTTTATTGAATAATATATAAATCGAGATTAAAATTTTCTGCTGAAAATCTGGTTTAGGCGAAGAAACTGCGAGTTCGAAATAGTTTCGAATGAAGAAAAATTTGATTTCTAAGAATTTATCCGGAAAAATAATAAGATCTCTATCTGGATTATATGGTGATAAGACAAGAAGAATATCTAAAAGCCTTGAAAATCTTAATTGATCATATCACAAATATGTTGCGATGAAAATAACAGAATGAGACACTTCTATTCTCTCACACCGACATCGACGTGAACCGAAAGTGTATCCATGTAAAAAAAGTTGGCAAGACATCAGATTAAGATCGATTTTTTTCGGTCACAAAATTATAGATTAAATTCGATTTGAACAAATTCTAAAAAATAGGCGAAATCTGCCTTTATCACTGAAAACAAATTGATATTAATCTCATTTCTTATCAATTGTTTTTACGTAGATATTCTTTGAAATTCCATGAAAAATAGAAAAAAAGGAGCGATTATTTTATAGAAAAGTTTTTATTTGTTAACACAATATTATAGGCTAAGCAACAATTTAAGTAGTCATTCCAGAATATCATAACGATTATTGCTCACATTGGGTTTGCGAACGAATATCAAAACTTGATTAAAACAGAAAAAAAATCGTACATATTTTAAGATAAGTCTTCGTCTTCCAGCGTAGTTCTATGATAGTTTTCATTGACAATTGCTTAGAACGATACGATAATTGAATATTGCGAAATAACTTCTAATATCTACAAGTATTCCTACTGTCACTTTGTAAATCTTATAACGTTCCGTATAGTTTGCTTTACTACTTAGTAACAAACAAAATGAGCGAAAATGTGATGGAAATTAGTTACCATAGTAGAGACACTCTGTAAAATGCAAAATAATATAACCAAAGAGCTGAACACTGAATGACCAACGATGCTCTGAAATTGTACATATTAGCATATTTTTTTTATCAAAATCTTTCTAATAGAAACAAGAATCATCTGGACATGTGACTATGTAGATTTGCACGGCTTATTAATGGTAGAATTATTTTGTAGTGAACTTGATTTATTTCAATAAGTTAAAATATATGTAGGTATGAAGTGTTAGTAAGACTAGCTAGATAAAAAGAACGAAGAAAATAAAAGGAAAAAGTGTTCGTAGTAATGACACAGCAGCGATATATTTAGCACTAGCCAAAATTTTGAAGTCAATAGGCTCCATAAGGGCCACCTTGAGCATATCCGACACCAATCGCCTTAAAATCTTTATTCATCAGATTGACACAGTGTCTTGCGCTGTTATCGATCATTCGAGTTAAGAGCTGTTGTGGCGGAATACCAAGTCGAACTAGAGTAATATCATGAACAACATTACGATCATCATCATTGTCTTTATCGTTGTTGCTAATCGATCTTAGCTGTTCACTAAAGCTGAACTCTGACTCATCTCTCAATTGAGCTCTACCTAATATTTATGAGAGTCATAAATGATGATCATTTGTTGGCCATGTATGGACCAATTGTCGAAGAGCCAAGCAAATAAAAGGCTAAAACATCCACATAGTCATTGTATAAATTTCACAAAAGTTGACTAAAATATTCATTAAAATAACTATCCTGCTGTTCGATCAAATTCACAAGTCAATGAGTAATACATAAAAAATTCGAGAGAAAGTATTGATAGAATGTTGGGTTTTTGATAATTGAGCTTATTGGATAAATATGACATCTGATGATCAACTGATGTGTGTGTTTAACTATCAAATCAATATTTAGAAATTTTTTCAAAGGCTTCAAACACAAACATTCGTTATGGCTGTCTTTGTTAAGAACGCTTACGGATTTTATTCTTAGTTTTCATCGGTTGATGTTAAATATTGCTTATAAAATAATGAAATAAAAGTGAAATATCTGCCGAACATAAATAATTCTGTTAAGATTATTGAATAAAAGTAAAACACATCACAGAAATGCTTCTTGCAGAAGTTTCGCGTAATCAGAATTAAATTCAACAGTCGAAACTGTATTTGTTGAAATAGTTTAAGATGATGAAATAGAGAAAATTTGATAAAAACAATAAGGATGTATAAATTCTATGAAATAAGTTAATAATGATACTGAAAGGATAATAATATGTATGATATAGTTTCGATTTGAATCAAGATAATATTTATATTTTTAAAGGAAGAATAGATAATTGTTAGTTTCTTGTTTGATGATTATTTATTCAAATTAATTTATAAGTATGATAAGTGTTTCATCATTCTCATACTTAGTCATTGTTATAATAGATAAGCAAGAGAATACTTGGAAAATTTTTTGTCACCGAAAAAAGAAAAGACAACAGCAAAGAATTTCGATAATAAATGTTTTTGATGTTCTTATTCAAATAATGCGTCATTTTTTATTATCTTTTAAAAAAAGAAAATATGTTAAGAGCATAAATAACAATGATTAAAAGACTTGTAAAACATATTTAGTTGAATATAGAAAGATTATTTGATTTGAAACGAAAAAAAAATGAACGCAAATAGAAAATCTTCAGCAATGAATGTCAATTATAAACGGTAATTTTTTTGTTTGATTATTATTATTATTATTATTGATAAGTTTTATTTTATTTCTCATATATATACAGATATTCAAAAAGAATTTCTTCAAAATATATTGAAAAAGAGGAAAATAATGAAAATAATTCGAATAAATTTGATAATATGAATATAAAAGAAAATGATTTATTTAATCGAACAGTTGCTGTTCAACAATGGGTTGAAAGTTCTCATCATGATAAACATGTACAATTTTCACAAAATCTTACTTCAATTAACAAAAATAATCAAACAAAACAAGTTTCATCTTCAATTTATAATAAATATAATCAAAATTCTGTTTCAATTGATGGAAATAATCAATCAGGAAATATATCAAATGATTTATCAAATATTGTTTATTATGATAAACATCAACCATTAACAACAGATTCAAGATTTTATCGTACATCTTATAATGATAATTTATCTCAAACAACAAGATTAAGTTCATCACCATCATTAATACATTCACGTCAATCTTCATTTTCATCCAATCATCATCTTGAACATGAACCTCAAACTGAACGTGAACGTACTTCTTCAATAGTATCATCAATTGAATCATCACCTTCTTACATATTATCATCAGTTAATAAAGATCATTTAAGTTCGCTTGAATTAAATGAATCATTATCAGAAATCGATCGAAAAAAATTCGATGATATTCGTCAATTAGTTTCTGATGAATTTGAAAATCTTGTTCCAACATTAATTAAATTAGGTGTTATTTTAATACCAAAGAAATTTTTCGAAATAAATACTGAAAATATGTCTGGAAAAGATTTAACTGAACGTCATAGATTAATATTACTAATTAAAAAAGATCAAGAGAATATTAAATATAAAGAATATATTGAAAATCTTTATCTATCTCAATCATATGATGATAATATTATTAATAAAAGAAAAACTTTAAGAGAAACTCTTTCATATAAAGGTCAATTAGCATTACTTTCAACTTATCAAGATGAAATTGAATGTGAATTAAATGAAAAAATTCCACAATGGAAATTAATATCATTTGAAAATAATCGAACAAATTTATCTGAATATTCTTATTCAACAAATCAATCATCTTTTATTTCAAATTCATTTCAATTAAGAAAAAAATCTCATCGAAATAGTTCAGTTTCAATTAAATCAAATAAAGATTTATTATTAACAAATAATCAAAATTATTTCTTAACTCTTTCATTACCTCAAGTTATTGATAATCAATGGTTAAATAAAACAATTGTTCATTCAATTGAACAAGCAATGATTTTATTAGATAGAATTAGATCATTATCTTCAAACAATTTAACTAATATATCATCAAATCATTTATTTATTCAACAGAATATCTTTAATAAAGAACAAATCGATTTTGTCAAAGCATTTAAACAATGGTCATTACTTATTTCTATTCTATATACATAATCTTTTTCATTTTTTTAAAAATATAATGTCTATTATCATTATATCGATTTACTTGATTTATATAGAGCAATAAAAAGATTCGTAACAGTAGATGATTATCAATATTAAAATATTTTAAGAATACGAATATGATTATTTATATAAAACATTATCGGATTTAAGTTAGCACATTAAATTAAATATAAATAAATTGTTTCACTTCTATCATTATTGTTTTTTTTAATTAACAAAACAATAAAACAAACTTGAATAGTTAAGAATTATTTCGAATAAAATAAAATTTATTCTCGACTCGATTAATTAGTTCAATTCAAGGATGTAAACATATTTGAAATTTATTTCATATGTACTTTAATATAATTAACCTTAAAATTTCAAACTTAAATAAATGATTTAAAAGTGTTTTGAATTAGGCGATTAAATATATTTATTTTTTCTTGAAAATAATCAAGATGAATCGAGTTTTTTTTCTCTTCATATACGAATCTGTTTTTTAACGTTTTCAGACATATAGAGTGTTCCGTAAGTCCTGAGCCAAAGAAAAATTTGAATATTTCCATTATAACTCGATCAAACAGGCTCATTTTTTTTATCAAGGATAGTAGCATGTTCACATTCCAAACCCATATGAACAACGGTATTGTGAATCTTTGTTAAGTATTACTATTGACCTCAACAAGAAAATTTAACTTTTTGGCAGATACGAGAAAAAAAACAATATTCTTAACGAAAAGTTCTCAATACTCTTGTCAATATGAATTTCGCGTATGAATATGCCTCTATCCTTGCTAAAAAAGTTTGCTCGTTTGATCGAATCGTAATGAAGATATTCAAATTTTTTTTTTGTCTAAGCACTTACGGAATACTCTATATAATAGATATGACTTCGATCATTCACATCCACACCCACATCCAAGTCGAATATGTTGATAAATGACAAATATCAGTATATAAAAAGCGATAGTTTTTCGATAATTTATTCGTAAACTTCAGGAGAAATTGAATACAGAACGACTATCATATTTTAGATAGATAACAGTAAGATTTTAGAAGGTTTCCTTCTGAAAAAATCTTATAACTTTATTGAAATATTAATGTAAGTGTTGTTCATATATATATATCTCATACTGCTATATTAAAATCGTGCATGACTTGAAAATAGAATAACTCTCACTAGATAAGTGATGAAGAGCACCTACTTGAAATTCACTAGGTGTTCTTTGAGCTTTTTACATATCAATAGACTATGGCGACTTCTGAAAATTCTTTGTTGGGCAAAATAGAGTATAAAAAAGATGAAGAAAGAAAAGAGAAACGAAAATAGCAAGATCTTATTAGGACAATTTACTAGTGAGGTTTACAACAAGAATACTTTAGATGAGGAAAAGAAAATAAGTATTATTCGTGTATGATATGATGTACATCGCTTCATATACTTCTTCATATGATTGATTAATTGACAATTTCTCTATAGTCCTCTGATCTAAAGCTTTTATTGACGTACTCATACTTATCAGAGTTATTGACAGTGACGTTAATATAACCCTCCTTGTTTAGGTCATGGTTCAGCTGCAAAACAGATATAATTAATTTTTATACTTTTGTCTTCAAATCTAACTAATGCGCTAGAAGCATTCGTAAAGTCTTGAGAAATTTCAAAGGTAGTGATACGTTTTTGAATGTTGTCATATCTTACTTTTAAAAACGTCGGTAAAGTTAGCACCATATTCGCCTTTTTTGTCCGGATTCGCTATATTACTTGGGTTAGTTGCAGAATTTAATTCTGGGTCGAATGGTACCAGTTTCGTAGGGACTCAGAATGAGAAAAGTGCGTGCAATACTAATAGTAGTGTTATTTTGGCTAGGTTTCATGATGCAGATTGGCTATACTAATTAGTTGACAGCTGACAGCACTTGCGCTTCCATAAAGTCGAGAAAGACTCTCCAGTTCTGTTTTCCGATATGAGCAATACTTCTATCAAATCAAACATGTTCGCAACGTTCTGATCTGCTCGATTTCTGTTCATACACTGCAGGTCCCTCGTACAACACACCAACCTTACAAACAATATCACACATAAAAAAATATATTCACACTAAGTGCACAGGTAACAAATGCACAAAAGTTAGACTAAAACTGTCCACTATTGGAATAGAAATCGGTTTGCAGCTATTGATAACATCATCAAACAATCGCTATTTTTTATTCTTTTCCACACTATGTCTACCATACGTATGGGGATGCACCACGTGCTAGGGCTCATTTGAGTTGCAAAACAGGTAGCAATAACGAGTATGAAAAATTGATTTTTAAGCAGTACTATTCATAAAAGAAACGATATTTCTCCGTCTTTAAAAATCGCTTTTTGTTTCAAGTACCTCATTTCAAGGTATTTTTAGAACTTAACAATCTACTTTCATACAGAGGGATCTTTTTTTGAATGGTACCTGGTTTTCAAGGTGGCTTTGAGGATAATTACGATGTTCAGGAAAAAAAAAGATCTTTAATGATATTTATCTTTCAAGTATCTGATGTCAGGATATTTTTCGTGCTTGAATTTATATTTTGATAAAGAAAGATCTTTTATTGAAGAATATCTTATTCTGTAGGTATTTTGGGGATTAACATACCTTGTTTGAAAGAAAAGATCTTCAAAGATCTTGCACAATCTTTCAAGGTCTCTAAAGATCTTTATCGATATTTTTTTTGTACCTCATTGGGCTGGAGTTTTTGGGGGTATAGACGTAGGAGTGTAGAAAAGATCTTTAAAGGCTTCTTGATGGATACCATATGCCTCAGCTTTGTTTTAGCCGTATACAGTCGTTTCTGGTCACTGTAATGCTCGATCTGAAAACAATATCGTTAAAATTTTGTTCCATGTTATATTTGTTATTTGCAAATATTAAAAGACAAGAAATCTCTTTAAAAAATAGATAAAAGACACTGATGAGAAATGACTCGAATGATATTATAAGTATGATTGAAATAATAAATCGAAAAAAATGATGCCAAAATATAAAACGTTATTTAGTATTTTACATTTTTTTTTGTGTAATTTATTTCAGAAATTATTTAACTAATATAGGAATGCAAATGATATCGACAAACAGTAACACATCTTCTTCAAATAATAACAATATATTAAAATATATTTGTTCATATATAAAACATAAATTTAATAATCTATTTGCCCATTGTTTAATTTTTATTATTCCATTATTAACTATTATAAGTGTATTTATTATATTAATATTTAGTGTAATCTATTATTCTACTGAAGAAACAGATAATTATGAAGATGCATTATGGCAAACATTTACACGTATACTTGATCCATGTGCAGCAGCAGACGATGAAGGTTTAAAAAATCGAATTACATCTGGAATTGTTATACTTTGTGGCCTTGTTATTGTTGTAATATTAATTGGTGCAATTGTAACTTTTATGGATGAAAAATTAAATGAATTAAAGAAGGACGTACAACAGTTGTTGAAAAGAATCATACAAGTAAAATTTATAAATTAAATTGATTAAATATTCAAACAGAAAAAGTTTGTCTCTCTTCCTTTTTTTCTTTGTGTTTAGTAATTTTAGGATGGTCACCAAAAATATTTGATATTATTAATGAATTAATTATTGCAAATGAAAATCAACGTAATCCTTCAATTGTTATTTTGACATCAAAAGATAATAGTGAAGTTCAATATATGATTAAAGATAAAGTAAATAATTCAAGAAATACAAGAATTATTTATAGAAATGGTGATCCTATGTCGGTATGTAAAAAATACAAAAAATTGCTTTTTTTTGACAAATGTTCTGCTTTTTGTCTCTCCCTTTTATTAATAGTATGACAATGAAAAAATAATAGTATTCCGACTGAAGCGCACTCTTCCATTTTCTTTCCCTTATTCGCTCGTCTTGTAGACTATAAAAAATCATTTGAAGGATATTTTCCAAGTATTCTAATAATTAAAAAGATTCTTTTTCCAAAAATTCTAACCGAAAACTAGAAAACATTGATTCGAATTTTTTTTTGAATAATACTTATCTAATTGTTTTCTGTGTCTCTTTCGTAACAAATGAATGTCGAATATAATTTTTTGTTCAATTTTCTATTTTATTGTGTATATCTAAATATCATAAATAAATGATTACATTATATTTTATTAAATTTAGATTAATAATTTGAAAAAATTGAGTCTTAATCAAGCACGATCAATAATTATACTGGCATCGGAAATAAACAATCCTGATGTTAGAGTAATAAAAACAATATTAGCAATTAGAAATAGTCCACGACGAAATAACATTAATTTTCATATTGTAGCCGAAATAAAAGAACGAATCAATTTAGAAGCGGCAATGATTGCAGGTTTTTATTAGTTTTTTATACATTTAAATATTTGCTTTTACATGTTTTACTAATCTTGTTTTTATATAAGTAATTCGTTCGAATGCATAAGTTGTTGTCCAATGTCTCATGAATAATAAAACGAATAATTTTGCTTTGTTCACAGAAATATTTAATAGTAAAAAATAAAATATTTGTTTTTTTGTTTTAGGCGGAGATGAAGCATTATTTGTCTATGCTGATGAAATAATTGCACGTATTACAGCTCAATCATGTCGACAAAGTAGTTTAAGTGTAATATTAACAATTTTATTATAATTTCAAAATGATGAAATTTATTTTAAATATGAAAGAGCACTTGTTGGTAGAACATTTTATGATGCTGTATTTTCATATAATAAATGTTCAGTAATTGGATTAATGTTATCCGATGGAACAGTTAAAATATTTCCTCGACTAATTATAATAATAAATATTGATGATCAAATTATTGTTATCGCTGAAGATGATGGTAAAATTATATTATCATCCGATTATTTATTACGTATTAATAATGAACATTCAGGATTAGTATTATCTTCATTAATCAATCATAATACAATTTTATTATCAAACTCTATGACTAGAGGAACAACAAAAAGAGTTGAGCGAAATCTTGTACTCGGATGGAATAATAAAGCTCCATTAATTGCTAAAGAATTGGATAGTTATGTTGCTCGTGGTAGTGAACTACATGTATTAACAAATTCTGATAAAATAACACAATTTATAAATGAACAATTAGTTAATGAATTAACAGAACAAAAAATATTTGTATATTCTGGAAGTTTGACAAATAGATTTGATTTAGAAAAATTAAATTTATTTTCTTATGATTATGTTATATTATTAGCAAATGAAGAAAGTGAACAACAAAATTTAATTGAAGAAGCTGATGCTGAATGTTTAATTTGTTTATTACATCTAAAAAATATTATTGATAAATCAAATAAGGAAAAAACATTTAGTATAGTAGCAGAAATGTATGATATACGTAATTGTCAATTAGCAAATACAACATGTGCCGATGATTTTATCGTTAGTCCAAATTTAATATCAAAATATATTTCACAATTATCTGAAAATAAAAATATAAAAAAAGTTTATGATGTTTTATTGACAGTGGATGGTCCTGAGATTTATTCATGTTTAGCATCAATGTTCGGGTGTGGGTGTGGGTGTGTGCAGGGTGTGGGTGCGGGTGTGGGTGTGGGTGTAGGTGTGTGTGGGTGGGTGTGTGGGTGTGGGTGCGGGTGTGGGTGTGGGTGTAGGTGGGTGTGGGTGGGTGTGGGTGTGGATGTGATATTGCATCCTTTTCATTCACATTAATACATCCGCTCACATTCACACCCACACCCGCCCATATCCACATCCACATCCACACCCACACCCACACTCTATTCATAGAAAGACACCAGAATAAGAAAATATTCTGTGCTTTGAGGATTAATGAATTAGAACTATTATATTTCTATGTTCATTCGAATCATCGATCACTTTACGAGCGCATCTCAGAAAGACATCCTGTGAAATTATATATTGATTTCGAATATTTCGTCAATAACAACAATGGAATCAATGAACATACTGCAATTGAATGCATTCTCAACTTACTTTACATTTATTTAAACAGAACAGATCTGTCTTTTGCATCAAGTGAACTTTTTTAAAAAAGACCCTTGTATAATTTCTTATGTTAAATACGTAAGTGCTCTGAATTTAATTGGCCTAGGAGAACAGTGCATGGCCGGACGATTTTCAAGTGAATCAAGTGCAAAAGTGAATAACCATGCATTACCACCTGAATAAACAAAAAAAGGACTCTTTATAGTGAACTAGCAGAGAACTCGGAAGTGATGAAAGAGATTTCGAGCAAATGAACTCAATCTTCGTTCGTTTATGCTTCTTATTATAGAATTGACTGTTTTAATGATTCTGGTGAACAACTGAAAAAGTATCCTATTATATCATTCATGCAAACCCACATGTCGTATTTGCTAATGTCAGAGCAATAGAGATTTTCATAAAGACCATGCTACATTCCGTAATTTTAGCAACGACTCGTCATCCATGCAATACGTTTCAACCTATTACGATATATGGCAAGGATTCATTGATGACTATTTTAAAAACCTCTTCATTACTGAACGAGATTCGTACTGACTGCATTTGTTGTTTCATGGCAGGAAAACTCCAATGTTCATCAGATATAGCTCATCTTATTGTACAAAACGACGAAAATCACTGGACTTTGTCTATTGAACTTCATATATATTCAAGAAATCAACAGTTTCGTCTGTTCGATTGTGTCAAGTTCAATAGCAATAGTCCATTGCTGCTATCTCATCATTATCCTTTCGATGAAAGGAATAGCCATTTGGAAACCGAAGTTCTCCGAAAGTCGGTCACTCTTATCATGTCGTCAATTGAATGGAGAAGCACGGAAAAGAACTTGAGAATCCATTATCCAGTCGATAATGAGTGCTGTTAACCAATCTTAATCACAGATACACTATGATGTATATTCAACGTACACTCATCTTGACTCGAATCAGAGATCGATTTCCATATTTCAAGAAAAGTTAGTCAAACCCCTAGTATTTTCTCTCAATCTACCAGTGTGAATGTATTCTCTTCCTATATATCATTTGTTCGACAAATAATTACAAAAAATCCATCACATAGAAACTGTTGAATCAATGGTAAGAGGAAATTGAAACACAAATAAATTATTCTTTAATATCTCTGATGGTTATCACTACTGTTCACTGATTAGAACGCAACACAAACGTTATTCAAGAAGCATCATTATTGCTATATCAACCAATTCGTATATAATTCGATGTAAAGATCCCGAATGTGACAATACGAAACTGAAATGGTATCCGGTCGATACTTCAGAAAAAAAACTTTTGCCATAAGCAATGCTCTTTAATCATAGGTATTCTATTTCTAACTTCTTTAGCATCGAATTATCAATAAAAGATTTAGAAATTATCTAATTATTACTCTTCATTGATTGCTTGAACATAGAATAGAAAGCAAAATAATTCGATATATGAATACATGAAAAAACTCACACAAATAGCTGAAATCAATACATAAGTGTCGAATATCTCCTCAACTCACGATATGAGTATTTTGTTCCTAACCGTTAGTCAACACCAATTTTAGCAAAGCTGCGGCATCTATTTATATTTCCTTCTGTCGTTTATGAAATGGATCATGATGAACAATGTACTCTATGATCATTTCTAGCAGAGCATTCGATTCTATTTTTCCTAATTTCATTGAACTGTGATCATACTCAATCTATTTTCTTTTATCGAATGTATCTATGTCAGCCAAGCAAGTTTTTAAGATATTCAGTACCAAATCAATCCTGATTTAAGTTACCTCAATATTAATATCTAGTGGAATCATAATCAACATTCAAAATTAATCGTGTATCGGTGAATATTTTTATTGCATTTGATTATATTATGTCTTTGCTTTCATATCATTTGAATCATCAGCAAGAGTTAAATCATCATATGCTCATAAATCAGCCATTCATCATGCAAAGTAGAACCAAAAGTAATCACAGACGAAGTTTCTTATTGAATTCTTTCAATATTTTATATTTGCAAGATCTCTGAATCAAAGCATATGATTGTAGAAGATAGGCGAAAAATTGTAAATTCCTTTCTGTATTAAAACCTTTACAAATAACATCAATTATTAACATGAGGAAACTTAATAAGCAACTATAGAAACTTTGGACAATATAATTGAACTTCAGATGCAATAATAAATCACTTCAACCAAACCAATTTCGAATTACGAACGAGCAACTTTTCTTTATCGAAGTTTTCAAATATGAGGGTATGAGTGTGGGGTGTGGGTGTGTGTATAAATCTTCTCTGCACATATACGCAAACCCACACCCATCCACTCACATTCATATTCACATCCTCATCCATCCCACAGCCTATTTTGTTTGTTCCTGTTGTCGAAACATTTATTTATATAAACATATGTGAAAGATAAATGTTTTTTTTCTTTCTTTTCCGATTTGTTATAGTAAAGTTGTATGCGAACACACGTTCTAAATCCAGGCAGGTTGATTGTCACGAGTCTGCTCTCACATACACTATAATTGTTTCTTTTCACTTGTTATCCTCTTTTCTTTTTTTTTCTCATCTTTTAATTTTATCTTTGAACTAACGTAACCTCCATGGTTTTTTTCTTTTCATCTAGTCGTTCGCTATTGTGATACATATATACATACATGTTTCCCTAGAATAGTGCGATATATATATGTGAGTGAGTACATTTTGTGGTTAAATATAAAATAGAATCAAACAAGGGTAAAAAACATCTAGGCCCTAGTACGACTAATGAATGATATTCTGAATTTGAATAGAATGATGATTTCTTTTATAATTACAATAAATACAAAGAAAGACATCAAACTGAGTGACGGATGGTTAACGAATGATTAGAAGGTACACAAGAGAAACTAAATGAAACTAACACAATGCATATTCTAACGAGCTTCCCTGGAATTAAAAAAAAGAGTATAAATTATTACTGTTTACACTGTTTTTCGTCTTGTCATTCTCATTATATGTTCACAAAAAATAACTTGTGATATTCAACAGAACCAGACATTGCTATATCTTTACTCAAATGGATACCATTATTTTTTCGTCGAAATACAGTTCTGATGGATATGGAAATGCATCATTACAAGCATTATTTCCAGAAATTTCTCTACCTCGACCAGTTCGATTTTGGCTTCTCCTTATCCTTCTAATACCATCTTTACTTTGCACTCTCATACTTCTATATCATATAATCATAGATAGAAATCTACGACATTCATTGAACAATCATGTTATTATTGTTCTTCTTATTGTGAATTTCCATGCTCTAATCATTGGCTTTCCAATACAACTCAATTTTCTACACTTAGGACATGTATGGCCTCAAATCCCTACTACATGTCTTGCATGGCAGTTTTCAGATATTGGTATTTTCACTACAACGGGTATTATCATGGCTTGGGCCTCAATTGAACGACATATTCTCATTTTTCATAATCAATGGGTGTCAACTCGAAGAAAATGTTTTCTATTTCATTATCTACCTTTGGCTTTAATCATAATCTATGGTCTTATTTTTTATACTTATGTTATTTGCTTTCCACCTTGCCATAAATTATTTATCTATTCGGTCCACTGGTGTACTAATCCATGTTTTACAACAGTTCAAAGACTTACAATGTATGGTACAATAACAAATTCCATTTCAATGACATTTATTATTATTTTCTTCAGTATTTTTCTTCTTGTTCGTGTTATTCGACAAAAAAGATATATGCATCAACGTATTGAATGGCGAAAATTTCGAAAAATGGCTATTCAACTTTTGTCAATCTCATTACTATTTCTTTTCCTTAGTTTGCCAACGGTAGTTATTTCTCTTGCTCAAGTTTGTGGTTTACCAAGGGGTGCACTTGGCCAATTTCAATTATACATTTCTTTTACGCGTTATTTTCTTTCTCTTCTGTTACCTTTTGTCTGTCTTGGTTCATTGCCTGAAGTTTGGACCAAATTAAAAAGATTAATCATATTTCAACAACACGAAAATACTATTACCATTGCACCGGCATTAAGTTTAATACGTCCTGCACTACAGGCTTGAAACATTTCTGATGATCATTGAATATTGTAAAAGCATTTTTTTTTCTTTGCTTTATAGTTAATAAATCTTGTTTAATACAATATCTTTTTGAATTCAAGAAAATATTTGGCTCGCCTTTGATCAATGCTATTCATCTATTGAGTGGATGTGCGTGTGAATGTAGATGGGGGCGTGGGTGGGTATGACTGTGGGTGTGGATGTGAATGTGAGAGTGTGAGTGTGGGTATGGGCGTGGCTGTGGGGTTGGCGTGGCTTTGTATGGGTGTTGGTGTCCACGTGCTCCGACTACATCCCACACAGGTGCAGTACTTTAAGCTAAACATTTTAGGAATGTGAGTGATGGCATGATTATCACAACCAGTAGCGTAGCCAGGAATTTTTGAGTATTGGGCAATTCCTCAGCCGAACTATATTAAGGTTTGGGCAGTCATGGGTAAGTGAAAGTCAATTAGCTGCAGTGTTTCAAAATTTCTTATCTTTTCCAAAGCCAATGTGTATTGAAGAGAAAAGTCAACAACGCTCAACAAACAGACGAGTGTGTTCGGTGTCTTTGTACTACTTCACAAAGGTAATCTTAACTTTAAAGTGTCTTATCATCTTTTGTGTGAAAACTATCATGATAACCTTTTTTTTATTGAGTAACGCAAGTGGATACCTGACTTCGAAGCCCAGCAGATGTAAAAGATTTTTTCCATCGGTTTTTCTCTTGCCAAATTTTCTGAAAAATGCCATGCAGCGAATTGTCTTTTTCATTTTCTTGAAATCTATGGTTTCGTGACGACAAGTTGATTGTATCAGACTTTTGAACTGAGCATCTGGTGAGGATAACATGTAGTCGATGGCAGTGGCTTCTTAGAATAGAACAAAATGTTTTATTGGACTAATCTAGAAATCATTGATATCGGAACTCGATTTTTCGAATATTAACAGTAAAATGTCACCTATTTGTTTCGATACTCAGCCGCTGGAAGCGGCTATACTTCCACTATTGCGCTGCAAAAAATTGAACATTGATTGAGTGAAATACAATCATTTCTCTTGCTCAACAATGCTTAAAACCAGTGGAAACATTATTTTGAAAGCCCAAACAAAGAGAAAAATGAATCAAATTAAAGATTATTGAAAACTCTGAGTTGCGAAACGAAAAATTTTCAAACTTGCAACAAAACTGTATTTGAATAAACAGTATGCTAAGAAATTTCTCTTAAGCAGTTTATAGGTCAACTATTAAAGTACAGCTTCCTACCATCAGTTCTGGAGGCAGAGCAAGGGTGAATTCCTAATTATTCTCTCCTTCTTTTTTATGCTTCGGCAGTAACGTCAACCTTTAGTCTGTCCTATTTCGTCGGACAATGACAAGGGCTACTCCGTATTGTTATGGCTCTAATGTTTAGTTATTTATGAATTCTTCAAATCACGAATTACCATTTTATTTGCCATTGTTGGCAATCCCTGATTTGTATTTTCAAAGCGCGTTCATTTGTCCGTTCAATCGATTTTGGTTCAAAATTTCTATGTTATCCATTGAATTTTTAAATTTTTATGTTCTAGTACTCATGTCATTCTATATATTTCGATGTGATTTCAAAAGATCACTGAGCATTTATTCATATTCTTTTCGAAGTGTATTGAACATAAAAATCAATGCTTTGACCAAAATATCATTGATATATGATCATTATAATCATTGTTTAGTAGACAAGATCGTCGAATGATCTTTTTAGATCAGTTGGCTAGGTCACAGCAAGAGTGAATCTATTAGAATTTCATCATGAAAGCCTGCGAATTTATATGTTCATTGGAGACTTTCGTCATTGAGAAGTTAGTATCATCTAAAAAATCTTCTTAGGCAATTGCCTAATGGTCTTACTTCTGACTACGCCGCTGATACCTATGATAGAATTCTGTCGATATTAAGATCATCCGACAGAATTCGATGGCTTAACTTCGTCCCGGGTGGAATAAGTGGAATAGAATAATAATCAAAGTACATGTTTAATTAAACAAAGTCATTAGTAATAGTACATATATTTTATTAAATACAGATCTTTTCATATAGCTCAATTTTTATTAACAGAAAATAGAGAGATGTTGATTTATTCTTTGTAGAAAACATACCTCAAATCTAAAAAAAAAGATATTTGAAAATTAACAAAATACTCTAATCATACAAAATAGGAGCATTTCTCATAAAAATAATGATAAAAACAACATTTATAAACTCATTTCATCTGAATAATAATGAAAATACAGTGAATGTAATAATTTATTTTATTTTTAATTCAACATCAAACAAACATAAATCATGTAAAATTTTCGACCTTTTTGCAGATGTTCTAAGCGATCATCAGTACATCCAATCCAAAAAATAAATCAAAATAATAATAAGTAAGTATAAAACATCATATCTTGAAATTTATCTCATTTTTATCAAGTTAAAATGACATCCTTTGATTCGAGTAATGTACTTGTGCAGATAAACCAGAATCCTGTCTTTTCATTCTCGCTTGGCTCCAAAACTGTGGTATAAAGCCAAGCATATACAGGAAAGGCATCGCAGCAGCAATATATTGCGGAATACTTCGGCTCGTTGCGCCCCAGATGCTGGCACAGACGATAAGTACTATACAACAGACAAGAAACCATAATGAATAAAGAATATTCGAATGTCGAGGAGCTTTTGATCGTCGTATAAAGAGATAGAAAACAACAATGGTATGCAAGGAACAATACGTCGAAAGGAGTGAAAACATTCCAATAGCACCAGTCAAGTGAAGAGGAATATTATGATTTAAGCTCACGATGGCCATAATCAGAAGAAATACGGATGCGATAAGTGCTATAGCATGGATAACATACAGAATAGCGCGATGAATGATAGATTGAGATTGAAAAAGAAATTGAAGTCGACCAATAAGAATTAATAAAAATTGTGGGGTCAAAATGACAAAACCAGAAACAAAATAATTATAGGCAGGACCCGTTCCAAGTACAGATATATGCGGCAACTTCACTGTTGACCATGAATTGTGTCTTAACACTTGACTGCACACTACCAACGTTAGAACGAATGTGAGCATAGCTGTCAATGGCAAAATAAGTAAAGACCAATACCAGATTCGTGTTACAATTCGAGTCATTTTATGTCAAATAAGAAATCCGAAAGAACGACTGCATGTACAAAGTTGTTGAAAAATATCATCGCAGTCTACATAATATGTCTTAATTGCCGACTTTTATGAGTCCACGAGAATAATATTGCAAGAAATTTTTTTCTGATCTTTTCTTATCGTCGTGGTGCTGTTTTCTTTTCTTACCATGATAAATTTGTGCTTTGTCATCTTGCTTTAATGAAGTGACTGTTTGAAAAATATTTTGATTCGTGGTTATTTATAAGAGGAAAGAAAAATATAATGCAAGGACAAAAATAATGTTAGTTATATCTATCAATATTTATGGTGAAAAGATAACAGTACAAAATAATTTCTTCTCCTTTCTTCTGTGAGCACGTGTGTCTAATGTAAATGATATCATATCTCGTAACAGAACAAAAAAAAAAGAATATTTACAATATTTCCTTTATTTTTTAGAGGATTAACTATGGCCTATCAGTCTATCGTCGAGAATTCAAAATAGCATGTAAGTGTTGTAGTTATTTATAGTAAAAGTTCCAGTTTAGTCGGTCTCACCATCGAATGAGATCCTGAAATAGTCCAAAAAGAGTGAGGAGCGGGTATCCTTAAGGGAAAGTTCGATTGACTTTTCTTTCTTCCGTACATCCAACGTGAGAGATCATTTGAAACATGTATTTATTTTCTTACTTCATTTAAAGAGAAGCAAGAAATGCTAGAATTGTCATCGAAACTACGTGGCTGCACTACAAGAGCCCAGAAAATGTTCTGTGTAGAAGCACGTGTCAACTCACTCGCTAGCTGGCTAGTGTGATATCGCTGTTCACAAGGGAACTACTCACTCAAGGACGAATAGTGGTCTCTTTGATATTCGCATAGACTCAATCTCAATTGTAACCTGTGGAAAGAACAAATTACGTAGTACGCAAACGATTACTACTTTACATAGTGCATTGTTCAGCTTTAGATTTTGCACATTGCTTCTTCATTTTCGACGAGATTCATGTTTTGCTAGATTTTTCTATAGTAAAAGCAAGATGTATTTAAAAGATCTAGACAGAAACGAGTGAGATTGATTCTGATAGATTCAAAATCCTGTCTTTAGAATCGTGTATCAGTGTTGAATATCTTCGAGCAGATGATGATAATTGAAGCACTTGAACATGTTGTACTTTTGACACACACATGCACTGTGTCCATAAGAGCAGGAAGGAAAGAGAGAAAGAGAAAAAACTAGAATTGAAGACGAAAGACAACAAGGAACTCTTGTGGTTTTCGCAGGAAATGGTATTTTAAAAACTTTTCCTGGACACGCGGATATACATCTTACTCATATTTTGGTGGGAAACTCGATTTTTCACGCTCTTCCTAACGATGTAATTTTCAGCGAGTAAACACGAAGTTTATTTTTTGGTTTCTCTGCTATGCTGAACTACTTCCCCGTTTGAATTATAATAGTTCAGCATTCAGAGAATGTGATATATGTATGAGTGTTGCTCAAACAATTGTTTTTATTTTAATTGCCATAATTGCTTTTTATTGCGAAACTATGTTATTCAAAATGTATATTTACATTTTTCTGATTGATCATGCCTCATTTTCTCAGAAGGAAAGAATAACAAATTTCTTTTTCATCACGCAAGTAATACTTGATGACGATACCCAAAAACGAGCGATTATAATAAAAAATTGAAGTAACAGAATAAAAAAAAAAGTACAGTTTATACATTATCCTTCTCTTTTTCACTTTATATTCACGATAGCAAAATGTCAACACCTACAATATTCTTATTTGTGACAAGTTCGGGCCGTGCAAAGGATGCGCCTGAACTGGTCCGTGAAACAGTAGCTGCCGGTTGGAAAACATATACAATCTTGACACTAAACGTGAGCTCTGTGTTACCTCCCGATGAAATTTATGGTGTGCCGGGTAGCCATGCTATACGTGGCTACAAGGATCCACCACTCAATAGATTTCCATTCGGCACGATGCTGGTTGCACCTTGCACATTCAATACATTTAATAAGCTGGCACTTGGCTTAGCGGATAATCTTGCAACATCAATGATCGCGGATGCACTAGGTGCTAGGTGTCCAATATTTATCGCACCGTCAATGAATCATGGTCTATGGAATCATCCACAGACTCGAATATCAGAAGCGAAATTAAAGGAATGGGGTTGTACTATAATTCCACCGTATATTGATGAAAAGGTTGTTACCATGGCATCAATTACAGATATTTTACAGGTGTTGCATCAACATTTCAAATAAAATTCTATTATAATGGTATCGAGAGTTCTAAATTTCTACTTTCTAAAGATATTGTCCTTCTCTCATTTTTTTACTAAAATTTCAAAACGGAGTTAGATGTATATGTATACAGCTCAAAAAGTCCTCTACAGAATGAGTTCACTCTCCAGTCGACTTTCTCTTTCAAGACTGAAAAGATTAAAAGCATTCGCTTTACAGTAGTAATAAAATTGATGTTGCATGTTGACTAACATATACCTTTCTTATGCAAACTTATATGGGTACGTTATTCTGCAAAATCAGAATAAATATGTTTTTTTTTTGATAAGAAAAATAATATTTATACAATAGAAGAGTATTGAAGAACAGAAGAAAAAGTAATTTAGTTTGAGTGCACAGATTTCCTCCCATAGGAAAGAAAGAGAAGGAGAGAAAAAGAATGAAAATAAGATTTTTCACGATCTAGATGATTGCTTAAATACATTAGGCGATGACCGATTGAATGATAAAAAAAACTTTTGGTTTTAGCGTTTACGATCGTCGACTAAACAAATACAGGGTTATTTCAACCTATGTAGGCAAAGACATTTTTTAACCTCGAATAATATAATTCTCAAAGAGCCAAACTACGTAGATTTTAAAAGTTGAACGCATATGGCATCAATTCATAAAAATCTCTTGTCTAAAAGTCTTTACTGTGTGAGAAAAGAAGCGTTTTCCCTAAGTTGAGTGGTTTCTCAAACAATTGCTCAATAAAGTTCGAAAGTTTTTCTAAAGCTCACTCTCAATGAAGCTCTCAGGAAAATGTTCTTCTAAATGATGGAAGCTGATTAGCTCGCAAATCGATCTTTATGAAAACCAAATAAACTCTTTCTATTTTCACTGAACGCGAGCTATTACCTTTCGGCCGCATGCTTTTCAAGTCTTGTGACAAGAATTTCAGAAGATTTTTGCGGTTCAACATGCTGCTGAATTATACACTGTGAATCCATATCATAGAATCATGGGTAGCACTCTTGAGGAACACGATTCTTTACTATTTAATATGGGTCCAGAGTCATTTTTTTTCTGTATGACTGCAAGTCAATTAGATCTACAAAACTACCTAAATAAATGTCCAAAAAAACTTTGCTCTCTCACTTTTTCTAAGACCAAACTGTCCTCATACTTGAAACTAAAAGCGAAATGAGTATTGTTCTATTATCTGATCTGTATTCTAAATGCATCTGGTTATTTATCGGCTATTGTAAAAGATGATTTCGACGCTCAAGAACTCTTTGTGTTACATTCTTGTTCCTTCTGTTCGAATACAGCCAGTCGAAGCGAGTAGTTATGATGATTCAACTCAAAATAAAATGGGTTGTAAAAAAGCTTTAGATTAATCTAGACTAGCGTTGACGGTACTTTTTCACAAACTGACTAGTCTTAACAACTATAGGCGACATTTCAGACTAGTCAAGTTCCTTTTCTTCGGTTAGCTTCAATTGGACATCGAATTAATAAGCGTCATTCCGCTGCTTAGACTATCGACACTGACGGTAGCCTCTGGTTAGTATGTAATTTGCCGTCAAAATGCCCGTCAGTTCTCCATTATTGTCGCATTGAATGTTCGAATCCGTCTTTCGTCTGTTTTGATTCTTGTTTTTCTATTCTGCTGACTAGTCTGGACATCTTACACTAATCATGTTGGATGTTCGTCATTATTTTTTTTGCTTACCTAAGATAACACTTAACTTTGTACATATTCTAGATAAAAAAAGACATCACGCAAAATATCCTTAAAAAAACTTATCAAAATTTCTGTTTTCTAAGATCATCATTAACATCCAGTTTCTAGTCATTCCTCGACGAACTTCAGATGCTTCTTCATATCTTGTACTGTTTAAGATCGTGTCTTCATCAAGCCGAAATTTACGTATACTTCAAAAGTTCATCAATCTCATCCTTGTTGGATACTCAAAATGACTACACCAAAAATTCCATGGTTCAATTGCGATATTTAACGTTGCATCATGCCTATCAGTGAATATGTGAATAATCAAATTCTAAATTGGATTCGAAGGTTTAGTGCTCGAGAGTCTTTGAGTTGTGAAAAAACATCTAACGTTACTCTGTCGCCAATATATATTACTATTGACTGATTTTGAAAGATATTGTTAATAAATTATGAAATAAGATGGTACTATTGTACTTACAAAGGAACATTTCAAACTTGACAATTGTTTTTATTGCAGACTTTGTACATAAGATATACCCCAATGAGATATTAAAAATCTTAAAATGATAAGAGCCTCTAGGCTTTTCCTACAGAATTATAAACGTTTCACTGAAATTTTAGCCTATGCTACGGTGGGTACTAAAGAATCGCATAGGTAAATTTCGATGCAAAATTTGCCTTATAGATAAATCTACGTGTAGTTAGAATTTTCTGAACATTTCACTTTCAAAATAATGTTTTAACATCTCGTGAAGAAAACATTCTTTTAAACTGAAATTTCCAAGAAATTCTAACTACACGTAGGTCTATCTATAGATGAAATTTTTGATTAAAATATCATCATTCGATTCTAGGATATATATTGTACCACAAGCTAAAACTTCAGTACAACAGCTATAATTCTGTAACAAAGGCCTAGGATATTTCATTCTTTTGAAGTTTTTAATATTTCATTAAGATCGACCATATGCACAAAATTCAAAGTCAAAAGCGATTATCAAGCTGGGAAGGTTTCCTCATTAGTGTTTCTTCAATATCTGATGTCAATAAGTTTGAATGGAATACATAGATGAAAAATCACACTTATTGATAGCATTTTATTAAATACAATGCTTTGACTTATTTATGAAAAAAATTACGCAAAAGTCAATCTAAATAATAATGATTTCGATTGTGAATCTTTCCTTATATAATCATACATGAAACGATTACATTACTAATCAATAGAAATAAGTCAAATATGCATCACATTTATTAAAATATTTAACTATCATTTGATCAGATTTTTGAATCAGTGAACCGTGTCATTGTGAAAAACAAACACATCACATGAATAAATAGTCATTACTCAATCGTTGCTTATCGTCAATATGTATTCTTTATTTTCTAACAAGTGATGATTAAGCCAAAATAAATGGTCACGTTTTGTAATTATTTAGCAATTTGAATCGATGTCATGTTATTGTCAATGAGAAATGATCCTGTTCGCAGCGTCGAAAATTGTTCACACAGAACCTTGTCTATTTTGAAAACTAAAGACACATGTAAAATAAGGTTTACTGTAATGTAGATTATAGAGCTTTTCGCACTACATCTTCTAGTATATTTTGTTTTTTTAATAGAACGTATTAAATGACGAAGAAACAAAATACAAAACGCAACCATTTGTTCTGGCCTACCCGTTATATTGTATTTGAATAAGATCTTTTTTTTCTTGTATTAGGAAAATTCTTATTTAAAATACATATACAAATGGATTTAACTATAAGTAAATATTGTACAAGAATTTCTAATCAAAGACAAACAATACTAATTAGACAACTAGAATTTTTATTTGGTTTAATTGTTACTGAATTGAATGAAAATAAAAATAATTAAACAACTGATGATTATAGTAAAAATAATTGATGCATTAAGAAATAATACAAAAATGTTTAGTGAATATATTAAATAAATGGTCGAAAGATAATATGGTTTTTAAATCATCCGTTTTTCAAAACACATTGCTTCGGTATTAGTGAACATATCCATAAATTGAAAAACTGCATATGAAGATTTTATTTGAGGAATATGTCCATGTTATTGTGTTCGGTATAGAGGAAAAATCTCCAATAATAATAATAAATATATTATGTTTAAATAATATGTTTAAATCTTATCAACATACATCTGATTTATTTTTATCAACAATTGATGATTGGGCATATGCTTTAATGGAATCAATTTATTATATGACAGCATTATTATATTATATTACTTTTCATTCTTTAACATGAGAATATTTTAAAAATAATTGATTCAATGTTACTTATATTACAGTTGAATTGTTTATTAGATAATATATTAATAACAATTGATTATAATTCAAAAACAAACTTAAATGATTCAGCGATTTTATTTATATTTAATTCAACACATGAACTCGAAATATTAACATTAATGAAAGAAATTTTTCTTAAATTAAAAAATTCACCAGTTGATCCAATTAAATTACATGCTATAATGATTATAGCCAAAATACTTAATGAACAAGATATTCAACATTTAGATCATATTGATGAATTAACATTGGTTTTTATAAATTATTTATCTAAAGCTGTTAATAATCCATGCCATGCTTTTCAAGATCTTCATGTTGAACATTTATTAGCATCTTTAAAAAGTATGTTATTCTCAACAAGGAACGTCAATAAGTTGACTTTTGTTTGCTGCATCAAATATTGATCATAGAGAACCGTTAAATGATTTGCATTTCTTGCTTGATATACGAAAATTCATATGAAAGCTTTATGGTAAATGAAACTCATTGTGAGAATGAAAGAAGTAATGGTAACGCCACAAGAGGTAAAGAGAAACTGATCCCTCTAAAACTCTTTGAGTCCCCGCCTCCCGGAAAACTTTTAAAATTGTTGCTTAATGTGGTTTAACAGAAGAATTGAGAAGATTCATCCTCAGATGTGCAGAATCTGCCATTAAAAGAGAAAATTTCCTCGAACGGATGTCCGTGCACAGGGACAAATTCTGCACCTCTGCTTAGCTCCCTCTGTCAAAAAGTCCTGGCACCGTCGCTAGAAAGAAGATCGTTAGAAGAAAACTTTTTTGTGAAACATAATCTAAAATGAGTGTTGAAGAATATAGGATAGAAATTTGAACTCCTCCCCCCACTGATATTGTTGGTCTACGATCGAAAGTCGTATATCTATAGCATCAGTAAAAAGATAGAAAGGAGTAAAGGAAATGATTTATTATAATTTCGACTCCATTTATGTTATCAAATTCATTAACGTT
Source organism: Rotaria sordida (assembly GCA_905250125.1). Lineage (NCBI taxonomy): Eukaryota > Metazoa > Rotifera > Eurotatoria > Philodinida > Philodinidae > Rotaria > Rotaria sordida. Next base: position 42,986 of record CAJNOL010001801.1, read on the forward strand.
TAATTAATTTAAAATATTACTGTTTAACTTAATTTTGAAAATATGTATCTTACTATTCCATTAGTTATCGAAAAGAAATATCGACCTGATGAATAATTAGGATTTATTTGTGCTACGAAACTCTATGTCGATTTTACCAAAACTGATTTTGAACAATCACTTCAAAGATGAATTTTACAAATAGAACTTCATTGGCAAGAAATTTTATTATCTTCAATGATGAAATATGAAAAGAAAGAATCACTTACTCATAACGATGGAACTGTGCCAACAATTGAGGAACATCGAAATAATATCAAGCAGCACTCTCAAGCTGTAATACAAGTAAAATTTTTCTTTTTCTTAATTTCGATATTACTTTAGATATACATATGTGTAGAAAAAAAAACATATGTTAGCGTCCAATGTCGCATTGGGAAAGAAGTTTTCGTTAAAACTTTCATTAGTCTCTAGATACATGTTGTATTCGCATTCTTGTTGGTGAACGGTATTAAAACAATGACATTGCAGATAATACAATTGTCGATGAAAAAATTAAAGTAGGATTCGTGGAGTTATGGATAAGTTTCTACAGAAGAACAGCTTTTATGGAAATTTATCCATAAATGTTTGAGTTCGAAGCTGGTCTCTTCATTAATGATTGCAATACATGAAATATCATTATCTCAACACAGTTCACCAACACGAATCTGAATACAATGTTTATCTACAGACTTATGGAAATTTTAACGAACATTTCTTCCCAGCCACGGATATCCATACCAGCATTCTCACAATGATTTCAAACATGGATCATTTCATATATGTTTAAATCTTTTGATAAATATAACTTAATCGATGATTGAATTATACGAACATAAATTTCAATTCTGTACCAAAAATACATGAGCAACTACTTCTTCTGACTTATTTGCCAAATTCAAAACAAGAATAGAAGTCATAGACCAGAAAACAAATCCTAGGATTGATTTTTTTATTTATTTTTTCACGATCATTCCATAGGTTTATACATTATTACAATTGATTGCATCTTTCTTTTTACACTAGTAATATAAAATAAAAGAAAATTATTTGTTGTAGATACATATTTGACCTTGAATTGATTATTGAAAAATTTTGTCGTTTGTTTTTCTTTTGTTTTTTCAACAAGATAATTTGTATTCGATGGAATCGAAATCAGTAGCGATCATTGGAGCAGGTTCTAGTGGTTTAGTAGCTGCCAATGTACTTTTGAAAGATGGTTTCAATGTGACAATTTTCGAACGAGGACGACATATTGGTGGTGTTTGGTGTGAAGATGTTGCTTACGTCGATTTACATAGTCAACAATTTGGAGGTACAATAGAATTTTCTGATCTATTCGATGGCGAAGGTAAAGCATCAAGTATTTTTATTCTAATCTACATAGAGATTTTATTTTAGAATATGCTTCTTGGCAACATATTCATGATTATTTAAAACGATATGCAGATCATTGTCATCTTACTGAACGTATTAAATTTCAAACACGTGTCATCGAAATAAATAAGAAAAATTTGAAAGATGAAAATATTCCATGGCAAATCAAAGTTGAAAAATTCGATGGTCAATATGAGATGTATGAATTTGATTTTCTAGTCGTAGCTACTAATCTTTTCAATGACCTATATATGCCATATATACGTGGTCAAGAAAAATTTACTGGAACCATTATTCATGGTTATAATATAAAATCGCACGAACAACTTATTGACAAACGTGTCGTAATAATTGGTGGTGGTAAATGTGCTACAGATTTAGCTTCAACATGTAGTTTGTATGTTCGTAGTTGTCACCTTGTTTTACGACGTGCTCATTGGATGTTACCACGCACGATTGTAGGTGGTTTATTATCTGCACGATATTTTCTTACACGTCTTGTTTATAACCTTTTTGAGCCATTTCCTGGTGCACCTCATTCGAAACTATTTCGATATTTTCATCGTACATTTCCACGCTTCTCTACATTCATTACTGATAAAATTGGCATTGATATAATGATTACTAATGGACTAGATTTATATGACGATAAAGTATTTCTACCGAATTATTCATTTCGTAATGTTGAAAATATATACATGATACCACAAGATTTTATTCGACTTAAACAACAAGGTCGTATTATAGCAAAATCTGATTCTATCGACGAAATTATTGATACAACAACAATACGACTTAAATCAGGTGAATATTTACAAGCGGATATGATCATATGTGCAACCGGTTTTATCAATCGATTTCCGTTCTTTTCCGATATGGATGCGAAAACATTGGGTCTACCAACGACGCAAACTTCGACAGAATCAAATATTGAAACTGATCTTTATTTATATCGACGTATCATACCTGTTGGAGTACCTAATGTGGCCTTTGTTGGCTATGTAGTATGCCTAACACAATGGTTGGTAGCTGAAGTAGCCAGTCATTGGATATCAGAATATTTTTTAGGACGACTTAAATTACCTGTATCTGAAACGGGAATGTACAAAGAAATCGATGAGACATTTACATTTATACATAAAACATTCAATCGAAGTGGATGTTATTATGCTTATTATTGGTTATCACCAATCGAAATTTATCTCAATGATATGGGTCTAAGATTGAAAAGAACACATAATTGGATATCAGAATACTTTGGTATCTATCGGCCAGATCGATTCAAAGATTTGCATGAAGAACGACGTGCTAAAGCTGCTGGTATCAAATATCATCATTGGTATTTCGGTTTTCAACATACGGTTCTTATTCTTCTCTTCTTATTATTTATCATTTTATTATTATAAAAGCTGAAACAGTGACTAATATGTGAGAAAATTTTGACTGCTATTGATTTATTACTCTTGACAACTTTAATTTCATCCTTACATGGGTGAATTTGTTGACTGATTAAATACAACAAAGAGATTTGATATTTAATAAATGCTTTAATATTTAAGGAGATTATTTTTCAACAATGGGGAAGACGTCTCTACATAGGGATATCCAAAAAAAGTGGCAACGACATTTTATTACCACATATTAAGGTTGATAAAAATGTCTTTTTACATAGGATGATAGAGCGAAAAAAGCTCTTTCTTTCTATGCTATTTGATCATACTTCAGGTGACATCATAATAAAAAAATTCTAATAAAACTAGTTTACCTAACATGTGTCACGGTTACAGAAGTACATATTGTCTTCAATAGGCATTCTTTTCTTGATTTTTTCCTTTTTTTCTTCTTCTCTTCACTCTTTCCTCTCACCTCTTTCGAGACTTTTAACGTTTATTAAGATTAGCATATCCGAAAATTGAAAATATATAAACAAGTACAACAGTTTTTATTTCATTAAATGTTCAAAGTAATGGCCCTGATTATCTACACACAATTCCATTCTTTGAATCCATTTATCGAACGTTTTTCTGTACTCTTCTTTATCTAAAGAATACATGAACTCCGTTATAGCGTTGTGTAACGATTTGGAGTCTGTTTGATCAGTTAGGTTTCGTTTGATCAAGTCGAATAACCAAAAATCACATGGAGACAGATCTGGAGAATTTGGTGGTTGTGGTACTACGGTAATTCCTTCTGAATGAAGATAATCGAGTACGTCTTTATGAAAATGTGGTCCTCCGTTATCATGATGAAATTTGATGGCATGAGTATCTGAACGAGGTCTTTGTTTCTTGATTTCTTCGATAACAGGCTGCAAACAGTTTTCGATGTAATATTGGTGATTGATAATTTGTCCACGTTCGACACGATGGATCAGAAGAGGACCTGTTGATTTAAAGAAAATGCAGAATAGAGTTTTTGAAGCAAACTTATTTCGTCGAACTATTGTGGGCAGAAGATCGTCTTTTGCCACCCAAGCAGCATTGGAAACTTTTCGACCAGTTTGCTGATGGAAAAACCATGAATCATCACCTGTTACCACGTCAGACAAACGCCATCCTCCTTCTGTAAATCTTGACAGATTTTCTTTGCATATTCGAACACGTTCACTCCGTCGATAATCCGTTAGCTGTTTGGGTATGTAACGGGCAGTAATTTTTCTAAGTTCCACATGATCAGATAATATTCTATGAACGGTACCATAACTTAGATCAGTATATTCTTGTAATTCTGCTATTGTAAAATGAGGATCATCACTAACAATACTACGAATTTCTTCAATATTTTCAGGAGTACTCCCAGCTACAGGTCTTCCGGATCGTTCTTCATCTTCAATTTCTTCTCGACCTTCGCGAAACCATTGAGCCCATCTTGCAATTGTTCGATAAGAAGGAGCTTCATCACCGAAAACAGTACGTAGTTCGTCGTGAATAGTTGTTGCTTCAACATTAAACGCAGTACGCACTTTAATGTAGAAGCGAAAATTTTCTTTGTCCATTGAAAACAAAAATGAAGAGTAGTAAGATTCGATTTAACTTAACTTCTTTCACTTTTTATAGAATAGAATAGCGCACGACACGTGTACAAAAAGACGCATGTATCTTTGTATACATATGAGGAATGATAAAATCTCAGAAGAGTGAGAGGAAAGAATGAAGAGAAGAAGAAAAAAAGGAAAAAATCAAGAAAAGAATGCCTATTGAAGACAATATGTACTTCTGTAACCGTGCCACATGTTAGGTAAACTAGTCTTATTAGAATTTTTTTATTATGATGTCACCTGAAGTATGATCAAATAGCATAGAAAGAAAGAGCTTTTTTTCGCTCTATCATCCTATGTAAAAAGAAATTTTTATCAACCTTAATATGTGGTAATAAAATGTCGTTGCCACTACTTTTGGATACCCCTATGTATATAAATAATTTCTGTCTGTCAACGTTCATTAATACTAAATTGATTAACTGTCCATCGAATTTTGTGTTTTTTTTAATTATTTTATTTCTCATAGCTTTATTAAAAAAGTTTATTAAAATATATTATTCTATTGTGAAAATTAAAGGTTTAATATTATTAACTGATTCTTGAATAAAGAATATATTTCGAAGAAAGATTTTGATAAACAACATAATTAATGTCTGTTGATTTTACTGACATTTAGCGAATATTCTAATATTAAATAAATAAATTATCCCTCAAAATAGAAAAATTTTCAATAAGGTTTCATTTTTAACAACAATGAAAAAATCGATAGGTGACATATATTTATAAGGTGTATAATTACAAACAGGTAAAGAAAAAGACAAAAACATGAAAACAAAAATTAGAAGAGATAATATGTTGGATTTGGTCGAATGATTTATATGATTTAACGATAAATAAACAAGTATTATATATCTATAAGTAACTATGTTCTTCTATTTTATAGACCATTACTCTTTGTTTTTCATCATCATCCAATCAATCAAGCATAATATAACCATATGGATTGATCATTGATCACATTTATTTCGTCTCATTTCAGTTAACACACACATATATAAGATTTAATAGTAGGATTTTTCTTATTTAGTTTTGAATAGTGATCGGATTAAATAAAACTACCAATGACAATATAAAAATTTACTATTTAAAAAACCATTCACTAATTGTCAAACCCATAATTTTGGTTTTCAGGTGATTAAGTTAAAAACTATGCCTACATTTTATGATCGATCATATTTTATTATAAAACCTTGTACTGACTTAAAACAGAAACTGAATCATATCGGACTATGAAAAAAAAACAACGAATGAGATCGATTCGAGTTGTGTTGGATGATGTAACACATATCTATGACGGGAAATAATTTCAGCGAGATCAAACTGATCTTTACATGAAAATCACTCGATTTAAGTCACTCTCAAATCATTATTTTTCATTTAAAAGTTAATAAAAATGGATGAGAAAGAAAAGTGAAATTTTTTTTTATTTCAATATATGCAGCGCGAATTAAGAAATTATTCGAAATCAATATCTATTATCTACAAATAACGATTATCATTTATATTGAAGAATATATTCTAAATATTTATTTGAGATAAAAACAAAACTATCTGATTGAAGAGAATAATATATTTAAAATAGATATTTTATTTATCTCATATCTAATATAATAATACTTATTTTTTTCTTTTTCTTTTTATAGATTATTTAATAACGTTGAGTCATTAAAGAATTGTTATTACATCAGTACTCACATAACAAAGTGATATATTTAAATAAATGGCTTCTACCAGTCGACAATCGATGCAATCAACTCTTTTGTCTACTGCAAATGTACGACGAACTTCAATAAAGCGAGGAGAAACAATTGAAAATAATCCATCTAATAATCGACAACATCGTGTTGTTGAAAATTTTATTGTTATTTGGTCAGATCCTAAAATTGATCAATTAGATAGTGATTATCAAAATTCTATTTCTCATCTTCGACAAATCGTTAATTCAATTGAAATATTTACTAATGCTGATCATTGTTTGGATTTTCTTGGTAAAGTTAAAGATGAAAAAGTAGTTTTGATTGTTTCAGGCTCATTTGGTCAACAGATCATTCCTCATATACAAGAATTAAATCAACTCGAATCAATCTATATATTTTGTAGTCATAAATCTAAATATGAACAATGGTCGAAAAACTATGAAAAAATAAAAGGTGTTTTTACTGGAATTATATCTATATGTAATGTATTAAAACAAGATATTCGTCAATCTGAAGCTAATTTAATATCTGTTACTATTCTTCCATCATCATCAAAAATGAAATCAAATGAAATTGATCCAACATTTATGTATTCACAATTATTAAAAGAAATTCTTATTGATATAGAAAAAGAAGATACAGAAAAACAAAAACTTATTGAATTTTGTCGTGAACAATATTCTCAAAATGATTCAGAATTAGAATTTATTAATGAATTTGATCAAGGTTATTTAAAACAATCTCCATTATGGTGGTATAGTAGAGAAGGTTTCGTTTATAAAATGCTTAATAGAGCCTTACGAAGTCAAGATATTGAAATAATTAGTAAAATGGCTTTTTTTGTACGTGATGCTCATCAACAAATTACACAATTATACTTACAAAAGTCAAAGGAATTTTCTCCATTTAATGTTTATCGAGGACAAGGAATGATGAATGAAGAATTTGAACATATGAGACAAAATTCAGGAGGACTTATATCATTCAATGTTTTTCTTTCGACTAGTGTCGATAGACAAGTAGCATTAGAATTTGCTCAAAAATCTCAAAATGATTCAAGTAAAACAGCTGTTTTATTTCAAATGGAAGTTGATCCTACAAATGCTAGTAATCCTTTTGCTTCAATGGAAAATATAAGTTTTTTTCCAACTGAAAAAGAAATTCTTTTCTCAATGAATACAGTATTTAGAATTGAAGAAATAAAACAGATCGAAGATCAATTATGGCAAGTTAATTTATCTTTAACACATAATGATGATCAACAATTAAAACGTGTAGCTGAATCTATTCGTCAAGATCTTGCTGATGGACGAACAGGATGGCATAAACTTGCTATTTTAATGGCTGAAATAGGAGATTTTGATAAAGCTGATGAATTATGTCAACAAGCTTTTGAGAAAATATCGAACGATGATTGGTCACAACTTACTCATTTTCATCAATTTATTGGATTTATTAAAATGCAAAAAGGAGATTATTCAAATTCACTTTCTCATTTACAAAAATGTCTAGATATTTGGTTAAACAAATTTCCAGGTTATGATCAACATCTTCCTTCTATTTATCTCAATATGGGTCAGAGTTATTATGGTCAAGGTCAATATGATGAAGCATTAAAAACATTTCAATATGCTCTCGATAAAGCTCTTCAATTAAGTCAACCTGAATATAAAGTAATTGGTACTCTTTATTATAGTATTGGACAAATGTTATGTGATCAAGGAAACTTTGATGAAGCACTTAAGAACTATAATCTTTCATTAAAAGTTCGACTTGAAAATTTTTCATCAATTGATCCTTCAATAGCAGAAACTTATAATGGTATTGGTGAAGTATATCAATGTATGAAAGATTTTAATCATGCTCTTATTCATTATGAAAAAGCATTTGAAATACAACAAAGATCTCTTCTACCTGGAAGTTTAGAAATAGTTGCTAGTTATAATCGAATTGGTCAATTATATTTTCAAATGGAAGATTATTCACGTGCAATTTCTTATTTTGATAAAGCACGTCAAATTCAAGAAAAATCTCTTCCAAAAGATTCTCCACAATTGGGATTAACTAATAAACTTCTTGGTGATGGATTAAAATTAATGAAAGATTATTCACATTCACTTGCTCATTATGAAACAGCACTTCAAATTTCAGAAAAATCTTTTCCAATTGAAGATCCATCTGTTGCAATTATATGTAGTAATATAGGTGAAATATATTATCGTATGAAAGATTATTCACGTGCACTTTCTTATTATCAAAAGGCAATTGAAAGTGGACAAAAAGCAATACCATCTAATTATCTTTCAATGGATGAAATTTATTATGAAACAGCAAAAACACTTTATCATCTTAAGAGATATAAAGAAGCTAAAGAAAATGCTAAACAAACATATCGTATAAGACGTAATACACTCGGATCTCAACATCCAAATGTAATTGAAATAAAAGAGTATATTCATAAACTCGAAAAAAAACTTGAATCAAAATAAAATTTAGTTATATAATGGAATAAGATTTTCGTTTTATACTAATCCAATAAAATAAAACTTATATAAGAAAACTAGTTTATTATTTATTAATATTGACATTTTTTCACATTGTAGTTTTTATTCCAAAAATATATTTAATATATATCAGTTTTATTCTCATTGTATTGTTTAAAACATTGAAAATTGAAATGTATCATTGAATATACATAATTCATATTTATTATTTTCATTTTTGTTTATCTTTCATTATGTATATCATAAAAATGTGTTTCTTTTATTAGATCGAATGATATCAATACACTTTAAATAAATTTTATTTTCGTTACATTTATTCATATTATTAAGACTCCCCATGTAGTATAGAACAGTCCGTAAACAACCATCGTTTTCACACAGTTGTCTATCGTAGCAAAAAAGTGCCTTAAAATCATCAGTAGACATTTTCTAATAATATATACCTGATGAATTTTGATCGTATTTATCTATTATTACTAACTGGACTGCATCAGAATGGTTCTATGGAGCGCTTTGTTGAGATTGAAATACACTTCACTCTTTCTTTTAACTGTCTTTTTTTTTCATTAATTTGAGGTTCCAATTAGAGTCCTGTCTAAGGCTCCAAAATCTGACTCCGGCGAAGTCAGAGTCGGGTTTCAGAGTCTGATACAGGGCTCTACTTGATACTCAGCTCTTTTAAATCGAAAATACTAGCCCGTACAAACAGTAAATATACTCTTTATATAAAATAACTTTTTTATTTAGATTCATCCCAACGGCATAATGAATAGTACGTATTATTTTATATAACATAATTTTCTCTTATTTAGACCTAGCTCAACAGTATAATAAACAATATGTATTTCTTTATATAAAATAATTTTTGTATTATTTAGATTAAGTGCAACAAGAATTTCTAGGGTAAATACTATTTTAAGGTCATTTCCCCTCAAAAAACGTCACTTTTCGTCAGAATGATCAAAATTAAGATAAATGTAGGAAAAGATAGCCCGTTATCTGATTTCTCATAAAAGACAAAAGTTTTTACTAGGTACCCTTTGAGAAAACCGAAAATCTTTTTCATTTTTTCTCAGTTCACGATATGTCGAACGCGCAACCCAAATTTCTCAGTTCAAGTCCATATGATGTATTTAAATTTTTTTTGTTGGAAAGAGCATGTCAAGACGCAGGGCACCACAGAATTCGTTTTTTTTAAATAAACTTTTTTTATAATACTATAAGAAAACAGCTCTATAGAAAAACCGCCATTTTCTCAGTCGTTGAACTTATGATTACTTCTTTCCGCTTAAAAAGTAAGAATTTGAAAAAAAAAACTCTGTGATGCCCTGCATTCTGGCATGTTTTTCCAAACAAAAAAAAAATTTAAATATATCACATAGGCCTGGACTGAGAAATTTGGGTTGTCAAATTCGCTATTGTTGACACTTGTTTGGCCAATATCTTCCTCAAACGTCATGATATCGGGCTGAAAATTTCATCATAGCTTTTCCACAACAAGGTATGTGGTGATATGGATGGGAATATATAGAAGATTTACACTCACACTCTAGGTGGTGTTCTCTATCAAGAAATAAATGGTGTTAGAAAAATATTTTATTATCGTTCCGAATTATTATCTTCTTCTCAACAACGTTATCATCTTAGTGAACTTGAAGCATTGACTATATTTAAATGTATTATTCGAATGAAATCTTTTTTACTTGGCAGAAGTATCGTTATTTACATTGACAATTGTTCTCTCCCTCATATGATGGATAAAAAGGTGTCCAATAAACGCATTGAACAAATTATACATGTGAAAGGAAGATATAATTGTTTACCATATTATCTTTCATAATATCCTATTTCACATCATGAAGAACAACTTGATATTGATTTGGATTTAAAGAAGATAAATATTCTTCTTCAATTAAATTAATTGGTACAGTGGTTACCAGACCAAAAGCTAAAGCAACAGATACTAATGCTACTTCTGCTTTATCTTCAACATAATTACATCAATCTTCTTCTGTGCCAGCATCACATTCTTCATCTGTACCTAATTATTCGTACTATGTTAAGACACATTTTCTTTCCTCTCTGTATTTTTTTATCATCTATGAAAGGCGCGTTTTAGTTTTTAACTTTTGTGTGTATAATTATTAGCGTCTATTATTATCAAAAAAAAAAAGAGATTAGATAAAAAAAATCAAAAGTTAGGATTAACCTTTCACAGGTATAGGATTAGAAACCCTTCTAAATAAAATTATGAAAATTGTCTTAAATA